>JAHTLZ010000252.1:10291875-10308060 GCA_023846285.1 Phrynocephalus versicolor | reverse complement strand
TATTTATTTATTTATTTATTTATTTATTTATTTATTTATTTATTTATATTTTAGAGAACTTTTACCCTGCCTTTCTCCTTGGAAAAGGACCCAAGGTGACTTACAGTAATGAGGGACAAGATACAGTCCAGTACAATTAACACATATTCAAGTACTGAATGCAGGGAACTTTGGGACATCTTGCAGCATTAAAAGACAACATTACGTTAAAGCTACAAGAGAAGGCAAGCAGTTAAAGAGAGAGTAGAAATTCCATGTAAAACTTAGGAGTGATGGAAACTAACATTGAAAACATAGTGTCAATGCAATCACACCAGGTTATAAATGGTTATAAACACAAAGTCTATGTGATCAGGTATGGCAGATTGATATAAAAGCCTGCTGCATTTAGGACTAGATGTTGACTTCTGAATGCATTCCTTCATGGTGGCTTGACGAAAGATCCCAGTAGAGGAGACCCGACCCACTGAAATAGTGTTGGCTTAGAAAGTTACATAAGAACATAAGAAGAGCCATGCTGGATCAGGCCAAAGGCCCATCTAGTCCAGCTTCCTGTATCTCACAGCGGCCCCACCAGATGCATCTGGGAGCTCATGAGACTAGATATCTGTCTCCTGATACCACTCCCCTGCATCTGGCCCTTGAAGAATCCTGGTTTAAAGCCTAGAGATTACACATCTCCATCATGGTCTGTAACCTGTGATGGACTTTTCCTCCAGGAATCTGTCCAGTCCCCTTTTGAAGGCATCCAGGTCAGATGCCATCACCACATTGTGTGGCAGGGAATTCCATAGACTTACAACGCACTGGGTGAAAAAATATTTTCTTTTGTCAGTTTTTACTCTCCCAGCCCTCAATTTGAGTGTATGTCCCCTAGTTCTGGTATTTTGGGAGAGGGAGAAGAGCTTCCCTCTATCCACTTTACTCATACCCTGCATTATTTTGTATGTCTCAATCATATCCCCCCTCAGGTGCCTTTTTTCCAGACTAAAGAGGCCCAAATGTTTTAGCCTTTCTTCATAAGGGAGGTGCCCCAGCCCACTAATCATTTTAGTCGCCCTCTTCTGCACCTTTTCCAGTTCCACTATGTCTTTCTTGAGATGCGGTGACCAGAATTGTACACAATACTCCAGGTGGGGCCTTACTATTGTTTTGTATAATGGCATTATAATGTTGGCTGTTTTATTTTCAATCCCCTTTTTGATAATCCCTAGCATGGAATTGGCCTTCTTCACCGCTGCCGCGCATTGGGGAGACACCTTCATGGAGCTGTCCACCAACACACCAAGATCTCTTTCCTGATCCGTCACGGATAACTCAGAGCCCATGAGTTGATAGATGAAGTTTGGATTTTTTGCCCCGATATGCATTACTTTACATTTGGTTACATTAAAACGCATTTGCCATTTCTCAGCCCACTCCCCCAGTTTAGAGAGATCCTTCTGGAGCTCTTCACAATCTTCTCTGGTTTTTACCACACGGAAAAGTTTTGTGTCATCTGCAAACTTGGCCACCTCACTGTTTATCCCTGTCTCCAGGTCATTTATGAACAGATTGAAAAGCACCGGTCCCAGGACAGAGCCCTGGGGCACACCGCTTTTCACTTCTCTCCATTGTGAAAATTTCCCATTGACACCAACTCTTTGTTTCCGGGATCTCAACCAGTTCTCAATCCATAAGAGGACCTGCCCTCTTATCCCCTGACTGTGCAATTTTCTCAGCAGCCTTTGGTGAGGGACTGTGTCTAAAGCCTTTTGAAAATCCAGATAGACTATATCAACCGGTTCACCCAAATCCACGTGCCTGTTGACCTTTTCAAAAAATTCTAAGAGGTTTGTCAGACAAGATTTACCCTTACAGAAGCCATGCTGATTTTCTCTCAGCAAGGTTTGTTCTTTTATGTGTTTTAAGATTTTCTCTTGGATGAGGCTTTCCACCATCTTCCCTGGGACAGATGTAAGGCTAACCGGCCTGTAGTTTCCCGGGTCCCCCCTCCTTCCTTTTTTAAAAATTGGTGTGACATCTGCTATCCTCCAGTCCTCCGGCACTGTGGCCGTTTTAAGAGACAAGTTGCATATAACCGTTAAGAGATCTGCAATTTCATTTCTCCGTTCCCTAATAACCCTTGGGTGGATGCCATCTGGGCCCGGTGACTTGTCAATCCTCAATTTATCAATTAGTCCTAAAACCTCCTCTCTTTTAACCTGTATTTGATTTAATTCTTTAGTCAAGAGGGGCGGCTGAGGCAGCGGAATCCGCTCAAGGTCCTCTGTCGTGAAGACAGACGCAAAGAACTCATTCAATTTCTCTGCAATGTCCAAGTCTTCCTTAACCTCCCCTTTTCCTCCCTCACCATCCAGAGGGCCAACTGGTTCTCTGGCAGGTTTTCTACTTCTAACATATTTAAAGAAGCTTTTATTATTACCCTTTATATTGCTAGCCATTCGTTCCTCAAAGTCTTTCTTTGCCTCCCTTATCATCTTCTTACATTTCTTTTGCCAGAGTTTGTGTTCCTTTTTATTTTCCTCATTTGGGGAGGATTTCCATTTACTGAAAGACCTCTCCTTGTGCTTTAGAGCCTCTCTAACTCCACTTGTTAACCATGCCGGTGTCCTCTTGGACTTAAATGAGCTCTTCTTTCTTTGTGGTATGCACTTGTGCTGGGCCTCTATTATTGTTGTTTTAAACAGGCTCCATGCACTCTGAAGAGAATGGATTCTTCTAACCTTCCCCTTCAGTTTCTCTCTAACTAGTTTCCTCATCTGAGGGAAGTTTGCCCTTCGAAAATCAAGGGTTTTTATGTCTGATTTGGTTGACACTCTTCCTCCGACATGCATGGCAAAGGTAATTGCAGCATGGTCACTGTTCCCCAGAGGCTCAGTGACATTCACACCCCTGACCAGGTCCTGAGTATCACACAATATTAGATCCAGAGTTGCCTGTTCTCGGGTGGGGTCTGTGACAAGTTGTTCTAAGGCACAGTCATTCAGCAAGTCGAGAAACCCAGTTTCTCTTTCTTGCCCGGAGCTCGCATTGGCCCAGTCAATGTGGGGATAATTGAAGTCCCCCATGATTACTATCCTATCCCTCTTAGCCACCTCCATGATTTCTCTCCTCATTTCAAGGTCCCCCTCAAGGTTTTGATCTGGTGGACGATAGAATACTCCAATGATCACATCACTCCTTGGACCTGGTAGTTTAACCCACAGTGATTCTGTGGTGGAGTCAGACCCTCTGTCAATCTCCATTCTGCTGGATTTCACCCCTTCTTTGAGGTTCCCATTTAGTCTCCTTCAGATGAACACTTAGAGCTGAGCTATAATTTATGGTTAGTTGCTGAAATAAGAGTGATTAGGTGGCTCTACTCTTGCTGTGATGCTTGAAATATAACTGCACTGGTTATGGCATCCTGGCCACTCGTATTTCTGCGCCTGCATTTCCCTCCCAAGCAATACCACCCAAGGCTAGATGATATTTCCATTGTGTTGTGGATAGGATGAAACCATGACCGTTCTTCATTTGTTTTATTCCCCCTCTGTATGTGTTGCTTTCAGGCAACCGGCTGATGACTGCCACAGATTATTTGCAGTTATGGGCCCCTCCGTCAAGTGATGTCCTAGAAGAGGAAAAGGAGGAGGAGGAGGAGGAGGAAGAAGGAGGAGGAGGAGGAGATGGCGACCTGGAAGTCAGAGATAATAAAGTCCACCCTGTTCTCAGTGACTGGAAATGCATCTGGCAGTGCAAGTAAGATGGAGGATGGAGCAAGAAAGTCACAATGGGAAGACGGTTGGGTCATTCGTCACTTTGATGGACCTCAGTCCATTTCACAGAGGGGAAAGCCCACCACAAAACCCATCCAGGACCCACCAGGCATTTTGAGTAGGCTAGTGGGATGTCCACTGCAGAGTAAGCAACAGCCTTCTCTTTGTGTATACACACCAGTCCTTCCTGGCCTTGGATCTCTAAATGCTCTTGAGCTACAACTCCAGAAATCCTGGGCAGCACAGCTAGTGGTAAAGGCATCTGGGAGCTGTAGTCCAGAAACACCTGGGGACACTGGTTGGGAATGAGCCCCACATTCCCATTGCTCTGTTAACAAGGAATGGCTGTTGGGAGTCCTGTGATTGGGGGTTCCTGCATGGCAGGGGGTCTCTCCCAACTCTTATGTTTCTATGAATATGACAAAATTCTAGCAGGTTCAGACTTATGAAGATGGAAGACAAGGCCTGTTCTTGCCTCGTCCTCTTTTTATCCCATTCATGTGACTTTTTTCCTGTTTAGCACAAACTGTGGGTTGCTGTGGCATCCATGCTGGCAAGCTATGGTTTATGCTTGCCCTCCGACCCAGAGTTGGAAACCATTTTTTGATATTGTATTCTTGATTTAGAAGCGAGGAGGTAGAAGACACAAACTGTAGTTTGCCATTCAACATTGTAATACACAATGATTTTATTTTACACTGCTCAACGGAAACTGAAATTTAGAGCGAGGAAAATCTGGACCTGTGCAGACTTCCAATTTATTTCTATCTCTGGATTGACAACACCATTAGTCAACGTTTCATAATGCCCTGAAGCAATTAAACCACATTGACCTATTTAGTTCAGTAGCAAGAGTCTGTTTGTGAAAATAACCTGGGTCAGCTGTAGTTGACTTATAGTGACACTATATGTTCTCGCTGAGGATTCTCCTTAAATGAAATTCCCTTGTTTTGCTTCCCTGCTTCAGGACTGCTGTTTCTGTCCACCTGATGGAATGGTCTCCAGATGGTGAATATTTTGCCACTGCTGGGAAGGTAAGAAAAAGAAAGAGGGAATGACCCTTGTGGAATATGTATGAACCTGCATCGTTGGTCCCAAGAATAATCCAGAGCATGTGTCTCAAGAAATAGGATGCTTGGGCTTTCCACACTGAATGCAACATTTCAGCAAAGGTATTCATATAAACCAAACTAAAAAAAAAAAAACCCAGGCTGGTTGCCAAATACTGTTTGGTATAAAATACGCTCCACAGTTCTGCAAGACATATCTCAAAGGGCTACTGTTAAAAGCTCAGAAATATCCCTCCATAGCAACAGTTGATCTTCAGGAGAGTGGCATGAAATGAAAAATGCATTGCTGATATAATGAGAGTTGCAAATGAACAAAGAGACCTCTCTATCCAATACCTTTCAAGTTATGTAAGTTATGAGTCAGTTCCGTTCCCAATGCAAGCTCCCAGATTCTGTCTAACCATTTTCTAATTAAGGGTCTCCTGGGGGCACCCTCCACAAATCACTCAGCAGAAGCTACCTGTTAAAGATGTATAAAATAGCTGTTCGTTGTCACCCTTAAAAGAGAAAGGGGGGGAGAGAATGAGAGATAGAATTGGGCCTCCATCTCAGCAAGAGCTGGGCAGGAAGTTAAAAAGACTGAATGACACATTTGCAGCATGATAGAAGCCTGTATGATTCCTATTCAGAGCAATAAATGTTTGTTCAGTAGAGGAGATAGTCAGATGCCTGACATTAAATGAAAGATGGTATTTCTCACCCTTCATTGCATCATGGCCAGGTCGGGCAGTTTCTAGGGCCAAAATGCCTCCTTGGGGGTCGAGATAGCTACCTCCTGCATGCAACCTTTGAAAGTACAAACCCCATAAAATGCAACAGGATTTGTTTTCAAGGAGCCTTGTCCTTTGCTGGAATTCTCAGAAGAGCGACTCCTTGAAGGTGGTGTTTGAAAGCATGCTGCAATCTGCAGCTGGGGTACAACGCTGTACGTCTGGGAGCAGGTTGGGATGCAAGGAAATTAGGAGTGGGGCCGACTCATGGTCTCCCAATGGCCAGCTTGGTTTGTAGCAGCATTGAAACAAACCAGGGAGGAGGTTGCCTGCGGGATTTGTTGAGCAGAGCACAAGCAAAGTGTGTTGTTTTTATCCTGCCCCCATAGGGCTTCAGGCACTCTCTGGGCAGTTTGCAATTTAATTATGCAGGCTACACATTGCCTCCCTTAAGCCCAGAAGAATGGAAGGTGGAGTGAACCTTGAGCCAGCTGCCTGGTATTGAACCCGGGTTGTGATCAGGGTTTCGGCTGCAGAGCAGCAGTTTAAACACCGTGCCACGAGGCTGCTTTAGCATCTGGGCCAAACCAGACTCCCCGTCTGGAAGCCCTCCTGCCACAAGCCCATGACTATCCATTCAACAGTGTTAATTTGGGTGGGTTTGTGGGTGTCTGCGGGTGTGCGCAGAGTGGTTGCAGGTGACCACAGCATGCAATCCATTCAACCAGCGTTGTTGTTCCTAGTCACAAACTGAAGGAAGATTTTCCAAAAGCACTTCCCCACCCCCTCCATCAGTCTCCATCTGTTCTGCATGTTCATGTTTAGCGCCCAAGTTCTGGGATGAGAGTGCGGAAGCAGATGGTCTCGGGAGCCATTTTCTGCTTTTGCTGGAGCAGCCTTCCATTTTAGTATCTGCTGGTAGCTCCATTAGCTTTACATGGACACTCATGCTTCAACATCTGTCATTGTCTTTTCATCTTGGACTTGCTTTCAGTCTTCATTCTTTTTAATTTTAATCCCTCTTCAGGATCTATCAGCCTTAGATTGGAATCTTTTTGCAATCTCATCTAATCGTTTGTTCTCCTAACTTCTTACCCAAGTCACGTTCTCGATATTGTCCACCTGATTGATGCTTGGCCTGTGGGCGAAGATTAGGTGCAAAGGCAGGAGATAGGAAACTCCCATCTCAAGCAGTGAAGAATGGGGGAGCCAACAAGAAAAAGCCAGAGTGGGCTGAAGCTTGCCAACAGACCTCTGGGTTGGCAGGCATTGATAAGAACACAGTTGAGGGGAAGGGAAGAGAGAAAGATTTCAGCACCTTGGACAGCTCCGGAAAGGCCAGATTAAAACCTGACACCAGAGACGTCCCCACAGGCCTCCTGGAATGAAAGGACATGGCACCCAGCGCTTGGCAAGGGATTTTTGACATGCAAGAAATGCATTGTGCCATTGTGTGTGTGTGTGTGTGTGTTAAATGCACAATGTTTGTTGCCCACATAAGGCTGTCTGTTTCCTCCTTCTGGGTTCCTGTAGGACGATTGTCTTTTAAAAGTCTGGTATCCGATGACCGGTTGGAAATCCTCCCTCCTTCCGCAAGAGAGCAGCGAACCCAGGAGGGCCTCCCCCTCCATCCAGTTTGCCTTTGTCTACCTGGCTCATCCTCGCGCTGTGACAGGGTTCTCGTGGAGGAAGACGAGCAAGTACATACCCAGGTGAGGGCAACCTGTAAGAGGAAGGTCACGACAACACCAGTCACCCCACAACGAGGGTGGGTGGCCAGGCTATTCTTTGGCAGCCAAATCCACTAGGAGTTCCTTTGACCAACTTGTAAAGTCATCACAACTGTCCCATTACAACTTGGGAAGGCTGGAGACATACAGGACTTTAAGTTCATGTCTGGATTTGCTTTTTGACCCTTCCTTTTCCCTTGCTTTTTTGTTTTTAAACCTTGTGCCCAAGAAAGGGGACATTGACCCTAAAAGCTTCCCCCTCCCCCCCACCAGCTGGGCTACTAAGGTACAATGGAATTTGGAGTTGGGGGCGGCTCTCTTTATGGGACAACACATCTGCTTCCAAGGTCTGCAGGGCTGTTTGGCCTAAACCTTTGCAGGGCGTGACCCACGGCTTCTTTCTAGCAAAGAGAGTGCATGCTCTGTTTTGTTCCTCCTGGTGGCAATACGACATCTTCAGCTCTGGCCTGTGTGATAGATTCCCCACCACCACCACCACCACCACCACCACCAGAAGCCACAACCAGTAACCCTGGTGTTTTTCTTTTAAAGGGGCTCCGTCTGCAATGTGCTCCTCACCTCCTGCCACGATGGGATTTGCCGGCTGTGGGCAGAGACCCTCCTCCCAGAGGACGCCCTTCTCGGGGAGCAGATCTGTGAGACCAGCACCTCCAGCATCAGTCGCAGCGGCAGCTTCTCCTATGCGGGGAGGCACAAGGACCACGTCCAGCAAGCCTTGGAGGTACCGGCAGGATCAACCCTCGGGCGCAGCTCGGTTCTTAGGGTTCCGACCTAGCTTTTGGGAGGCATCTGGGAAACATGGTCCATCTCAAGGGGAACCGGTCGGGAGGGGGGGGCTGCTCTGGAAGGGCGGCTTGGGAAAAGGATTGAGAGCTGCCCCTGCCCCTTGCCAGCAGGAACGGAGTGAGACTGAGATCAGACCGAGAACCAGTGGGGTGTTTTGCATGGGGGGGGGTCGTTATGTGAAATAAAGTGTGTGTTTTTCCCTTGAGACTAAAAATGACTAAGTGATCTCTCTCTCTCTCTCTCTCTCTCTCTCTCTCTCTCTCTCTCTCCCTCCCTCCCTCCCTCTCTCTCTCTCTCTCTTTCTCTCTCTCTCTCTCTGTCTCTTTCTCTGTGTTCAACTCTTTCAGACAATCCATCACTTGAAGAATCTACGCAAGGGTCAGCGAAGGTCCTCCGTGCTTATTACTCACACGGAAGATTTACCGGATCAGCCAGGAACCCATGAAGTTCAGCGTCACATTTCACACCACACAAATGCGCTCTGTCACTTCCATATAGCATCCAGCATTAACCCAAACACAGGTGACGTCAGCAGGGCGGGGTGGGGGTGGGGGTCCTCACTGCCCATGACATACATGCTCTGAAGAACACTTCCAGGGTTTGGGGATGTTTTATGAATCCTGATTTATGGGTGGCCCAACCTTCACATCCTGGTGAAGTGAACAGAGAAGAGGTCAGCCCTGTGTCACAATTTCTTGGCTCTAGGGATGGGCATTTCGTTTTGGAAGCAGTGGGTTACGAAACGAACCGTGCAAGCCCAGCACAGGATTAAAATCCAATGAGGAAGCACGCTGCAACATTATCTTTCCTGCTTCGTGCTGCTGGCCAATCAGAGAGGGAGGCGGGATGATGCCTATCCCTGCACAGCTCCTGATTGGCCAGCATCACAGATCTAGCACAGATGACATTGCAGCATGCTTCCTCGTTGGATTTTAACCCTGTGCGAGACAGAGAAAGGTAAAGCAATTGGATCTGTGTGTATCAGCCACTTCTGAGGACCACCTGGGCTCACGTGGTTCATTTTATAACCTACTGATTCTGAAACGAATTGCCCATCCCTACTTGGCTCAAATCAAAGTATATCCAAATATCATTAGAAACCGATTTCACTTCTTTCTTATCTTGTTTCTATCCTGCCTCTCCTGTGCTTAACCATGTGTCCTGCTTTGAGCAATTCCTTTCTCTACTTTATATCCACAACAGCCCTATAAAGTAGTTCATGTGAAAAAGATGCCTGTCTGAGGCCCGCCAATGAGGTTTATGCCCTAAGGGGCATATGAAACTCACCCCCCCAAACCCCTGGGGTTCTAGTCCAGCATGCATCTTTAGAGATGCATAATTTTGTGGAGAAAAATAAGTTGACATATTTTTATAAATGCATACTTTAGCTCATATTTTCTCACATACTAGTTTATATTTGTTTTTTAAAAGGTGAAATGGATTGGAAGTAATCAATTTGACCCAGAGAGTATCCAATATCAACTTCTTTATGGTATTTTATTCAAATCCATTTATTTATTTATTTATTTATTTATTTATTTATTTATTTATTTATTTATTTATTAAGCTTATATACCACCCGTCTTTCCAGAGGAACTCTGGGCGGTTTACAACAAAAAGTATAAACAGAATCAAACAGCAAATAAAACAATTTAAAAACAGGAATAGTCAAACAGGACAACTAATAAATAGCAGATGGTGGGAAGAAAAAAAAGATAATTACTGGTCGCCCATCTTCTGGGGAAAAATAAAATCCTCTTAAAAATATGTAATTTAAAAGCAAGATCTGTTCCTTTCGAAACTTTTTCTCTAAAAAAGGCACCCTGGCTTTATTTCCTCAGACATTCCAGCGGCTTTGGTGAAGACGGCTTTGAATTTAGATGGCGGGAGTGACGGGTTTGTGGTCCATTGGCTGAATAACAAAGAGTTCCACTTTACCTCCTCGACGGAAATATTTATGCAACACCTCCGAGAACTTACAAATCGACAGATGGAGAGAGCAGAAGAGGAAGAGGACGAAGGGGTGGACGGCAAGGAGAAAGAGGAAGAGAAAGAGAGAGGTTTGCTCTGGAAGCTTGACCGCGGTGAGTCCCTTGAGTGCTTAGAATGGATCCAAAGCAATAATTGTGGCGTTCCTGCAACTTGTTTGCTGCCTGCTTTGATTTTATTACGTGTCTCAGTCTGCCCTCCCCCCCCCCCGCCCAGAAAACTCAATTCACTGGAGGGACACCTGGTGCCGTGGGCTTGATAAAGACCTGCTGTTTTGGAAAAACATGCTGGTGGGTTTACAACAAGTTGCCTGTTTTAGGCAGTCCATCCCTGCCCTGCTGAGAAAAAGCTCAGAAGTTTTTCAGAAGTGGTTGCCTTCACCCACACACACACACCTGGCTTGTTTCACTGCCCCAAACCCTGCACATGCCCCGTTGCTGCTTCGGGTTATATCTTGTGTTTGGTCTGAGCAGTGGCTAGGAAGGGTTTGCTCTTGGAACCTGCCTGTCTGTCCTGCTTCTAAAGTGCTTTTGGGAGGGGAAAACCCAACACCCTTGTTCTTCAATTTAAAAAAACAAAAAGAGCCATGGCTGCGAAGTGGCCCAGCAGACCGTAAACGGCTTTCCTGCGCTCTGCCTTGCAGAACTGTCTCTCGATCGGGAATCGGAGGCAGGCACGGGCACGGGCTCCTCGGAGCATGAGGACGGGGAGCGCGAGGGCAGCCCCAAGGTCGTCACGCCGGCCACGGCCCCCATGCCACTCCCCACCATCCTGCTCGACCGGAAGATCGAATCGCTGCTCAAGGAGTGGAACAAGAACCCGGACATGCTGTTCACCATCCATCCAGTCGACGGGACCTTCCTGGTCTGGCACGTGAAGTACCTGGACGAATACAACCCCGGGATCTTCCGGCAGGTTCAGGTAGGCCTGCGCCAGGAGGGGCCAGCCACTGCCTTGTCTGAAGGATGGGCTTCTTCATTTGCATGCTTGCAAAGGTGTGTGTTTATATCTGAGGCACAAAAAAAGATGTGCCTCAGATATAAAGAGCCTCCGTTGGCTCTTCTGAGGAACCACCACGTTTTGGCTGCTCGTCTCTCTGAGGCACCCTCTTCGAACCGCTCAGCCCCTGAGTTTTCCTTCCCCCCCCCCCGTGTCCCTTTTGTGTGGCGTCTTCCACAGTTTTAACCTTGAAGATGGCTTCCAGTGTTATGGCTGATCTTTGTACGCCATTTTGGGGAGCCTTAACAGCCAGATCAAAATGCTTGGAATCAATGTAGATTTATTGATTGATTTGCTTTGCTTTGCTTTGATTTGATTTGATTTTTATACCACACCATCCGACCAACGGTCACTCTGGGTAGCTTACAAAGTTAAGACATGGACAATACAATGAATAATAAAATTAAACAATATACAATGTACAGATGAAAATAAAACTAACCAATCAAACATACTTAAATCTGATAACAAAGCAAAAGTAATAAATCAAATACATACAAAAACAAAACAGAGGCAGATTAAAATATAAAACCAGATCAGCAAGAGGACAAACAATGTTCAGGGAAAGCACATCTATACAGCCAGGTTTTCAGCTGTTTTGTGTGTGTGTGTGTGTGTGTGTTAAACTTTGTAGTGTGGGGGCCAAACCATATCTCGGGGCAGCTGGTTCCACAGACGAGGTGCGACCACCGAGAAAGCCCGATTCCTGGTGACGGTCTTCCAAGCTTCCCTCAGAGTCAGCACCTTCAAGTGGCCTGCCTGAGAGGATTGAGTGTTACCATCCATACACAGTGGCAGGAGCCATTCTGACAGATGTATAGATTAAAGGAGGGGGAAATAACATTCTAATCAAGGGTAGGGGGAAGAAGACCAAGTCGCTAGGTTTCTGGCCTGGTGAGGGCCACATGTTGGGTATGCTGTGAAACAAACAATTAACTAGGCCACATTCTCTCTCTCTCTCTCTCTCTCTCTCTCTCTCTAACATGTGATTAGGCCAAGGGCTGACTTTCTTCTTAGGGCTTCTGGCGGCTCACCCTTTATTTAATATCCTGTCTAGTTTCTCCTGCATGCTTTCTGATTGGAGGAAATGTTCATGTGCCTTTTTGCAAGAGAGGGCCGTGCAGAGCAAGAGGGCTGTTTATTTTAGCCCCCTCTTGCTACTTCCTCACAAGCAGCCCTCCTTTTCCTAGGTCTCGTTTGCCTCTCAGATCCCAGTGGCGTTTCCATCAGGTGACGCAAGCTCTCTCAGTAAAAACATCATGATGTACGCCTGCAACCCCTCTGCCCAAGACACCGGCAACGCTCCGGCACAGAAGAGAACCAGCCTTTCGGGCAGCCTTTCCGGGTGGCGGCCGGGCTGTTCCCAGGACGGTCCCAGCATGAACATCACCACTCCGACCGTCATGATGATTTCCAAGCACGTTGACGGCTCCCTCAACCAGTGGGTGGTTTCCTTCACCGATCGGTCAGCTTTTACCGCTGTGCAGACGGTGACCCACAAGTTCCGGTACTGCGGACACCGCTTCCACCTGAACGACCTGGCGTGCCACTCGGTGCTTCCTCTCCTGTTAACCTCCTCCCACCATAACGCCCTCTTGACCCCAGACTTGGACCAGCCCTGGGACTCGGACCGTTTGACCAAGACGGTGGAGCCTGCCAGGCTTCTGAGAGGTTCCTCCCAACAGCAGCTCAGAAATGCCGCCACCCGTACCTTCCACGATCCGAACGCCATCTACAGTGAACTGATTCTGTGGCGCGTAGACCCTATTGGGCCTCTGTCCTACACGGGGGGAGTCTCAGAACTGGCTCGCATCAATTCCCTCCACACTTCTGCATTTTCTAACGTGGCCTGGCTCCCGACTCTGATTCCCAGCTATTGTCTTGGTGAGTAGAGAGGTGCCTTAGACAACCAGGGCTGTAAGCAAATCCCCCACCCCACCACCAACACCTGTTCTGACTTGGATCTTGTTCTGCCAATAGTTTTGCTGCTTTCAAAAAGAAATTAGCTTAGAAAAGACTATAGTTCCTAAAGTTTTCCCAGCCTTCATGAATGGCAGCGCCAAAATTCCTCACCCTCGCCTATCCTAGGAATGGAGACTCTAGACTCTGTTTTGAGTCCTAAGTAGGATTAGACCCATTGAATGGCTGAGGAGAGATCCATGCTTGCCTGCATACGAGTCGCTGGAATCCTAATGGTGTTCACTTAAGCTTCACGTAACCTCCTGCAGCTAATTATAAGAATAATCATAATAAGCTTTGAACTGCAGAGCTGGATGGAGCCCTCCTAGGGGTCGTGGAGTCCAGCAACTCTCAAGGTGGCCCACGTGAGCCATTTAAACTCCCAGACCTCCACCACTGAGCTGCCTTGCAGTGAATGGCGAAGCCCCCAGATGTGTCTTGGTAGCACACGTGGGCACATGGCCAGCGACAAGGCCAAGCCACATCAGGTTTGGCAACCCTCTTGTGAATGCCAGTAAGAGCCTGGCTGGTGATTCGATGGTTCTGCTCTGGTTGGGTTTCAGTCTCTTTTGGTAAGAGAACAGGGCTGCTGTCGTTGTTGGGTTTCCATCACAACTCTCTTGTCTACTCTTTCAAGCTGGGAAGTGTGGAATTCTCTTCAGAGGAAAGGAATACATACCACAGGATATACTGTAACCCTCTTCTAAGCTGAACATATAAATTCTGGGACTGTCAAAAAGGTGGTCTGTTTGTCTCATGATAGCACATAAGTGAAATAATGCCTTTCTGTGAATGCAGTAGGGGAGCTCCTATCTACGGAATCCACTGATTCACTGCTGGCTAGAAATACTAAATTAAAAAACCCAGAAATACCCATTTAATCTGTGTATTTGCTAGAACTGGCCATTAAAGGGAACTAGAAACCATCCAGTGTGTAGCACTTGATACTTCAGCATTTTTTCAGCACCTGTGGACGGAGTTTGAATGGATCCCCTATAGATGCAGTGTTCCCCCTGTAATTACTAAGCCTTACAATTTAAAGTTCTGCTGATGCTTGTTCCCAAATTAGGTACGTACTGCAATTCTGCTAGCGCCTGCTTTGTGGCCTCAGATGGCAAAAACCTGAGATTATACCAAGCCGTGGTGGATGCACGGAAGCTTCTGGATGAGCTGAGTGACCCCATCTCTTCCGTAAGTCCCGTTGGCAGATTTTTCTCCAGTGCGTCGAGTCCAGAAAAAAATCCAGATTTAAATGTGGGGTTTAGCGTTGAAATACAGTACTCCTTCCTTTAACTTCAGACAGAATACGTGGGTTTTATTTGATTCTGGAAGATAAGGTTAAGCTTGGAAGGTGATCTCTTTAAAGTGGGGAGGAGTGGATCCAGCAAATCAAGGCATGGAGGCTCAATGGAGGAGGCTGACAAGCCGCTGCCTAATAATCTAAACAAGTCCAGGCTCATTTCCTGCCATTTCTGTGAAACTAGAAAGCTTGTCTTATGTTTTAATTCCATATTTTTTTAAAAAAAATCTGACAACTTCTCGTGTTGCTATGGTGTTTTAGCATTATAATTGTGTGATACATACCAGAAAATTAGCTACAGTACTTATAATAATTTGTTGTCAGTAACCACAAATTCAGGCTTGGGGTGGGATTTAAATCAAAGCCACTGCGAACGATGCCGCCAGAGCATCCGCTGGGCTCTTCAGTTTAAAACGGAAATGCTTTTCCGAATGTTCTTCTGTTTCAGAAACTCATTGGTGAAGTCTTTAACATTGTGAGCCAACAGTCCACTGCTCGTCCTGGGTGCATTATTGAACTGGATGTCATAACTGATCAGGTAAACAGCTTGTGAACTGTTGCGTGGAACTTGACAGGGGGTGGAAGGAAATGTAGCAAAATGTAATTTTACAGGTAGTGTTTATTACATTGCCCTGGTACCTTATTTCCATATGAACTGGCCATAAGTGCTGTAGCAAATTTTCCAAGGGAAAAAAAAAGAATAACTGAAAGACCTTTCGTCCTGTGATAAAACTTGTGTGAAGCTCGGGGTTGGGAGGAAATGGCAACTTCGAAGGTCTTGTAAGCAGCAGCCTCTCAGGGGTGGGCAAGGCCAAGAAACCACCAGGATGCAGTCGCATAAAGTTGTTGCTGCAGGAAGCCACCCTCTTGACAGTGAGAAAAAGACCCCATTTGAAAAACGGAGGAAACCTGAGGCTGGTTTGGGACTTCAGGAGAATGAAATTCTGCACCGTTGTCCAGACCAAGGGTGGGTAACGGGACTGTCCATAAATTGCAGGACTATGTGTCCCATAATCCTCACCACTGGATCTAGTACCTGTGGCTAATGGGAGGTGCCATTCAGCAGCCCTGGGAAGCCCACGAGATGCCCTTTCTGATCCTGGGCCTCCATTTACTCCCATTATGGGACTGTTCTGCTCCAGGTCAGCTGCTGGGTCATCAGCAGGCTGTTGTTGGAGGGAGAGGTTCTCCCCCTCACCCCATTCCTCAGAAAGGCCACCGTTTGGCTTCTGTCCTGACTAATGAATAGGCACCAGTGACAAGGGTTGCTCCAAAGATCTTCTAGGATTCTCTTCCAGCCATTCCGACTGTTGGAGGCACAAAGGCAGGCAGGACTGGGCTCCATCAGAGCTCCTGCAAGGGAGGTCCCCTGCGTGTGATGCAATTGGCCCAACTCCGGTGGGAGTTAATATAATTTCACCCCCCTGCTGTGGTAAATTAATCAACGGAGTGCTTCCTCTATAATTAATTAAGGAAGACTCTGATTCATCATATCTGCTTCTGGAATGGGCCTGTTGTGTGGGGTTTTCGCTGGAGATTTGCAAGTCCCCATGTCAGGCTGAGGGTGGACAGGAATCATGGTCTCAAACAGAGCCAACGCTTTCTGTTCGGGAGCTCACTGAGTGCGAAACAGAGGTGTGCAGATTCATTCGTTTGTGTGTTTGTTTGTTTGTTTGTTTTGCAGTACAGCTCCCGGAGATGCTCCCTGGTTCTCGTGGTTTTTTGTTGAAAAAAGCATGCCATAGCAAAGCTTATGCCATGTACAAAGTTAAGGGTCCTGTAGCACCTCCAAAGTTTCTGATTCTTGCTGCTCCTGACTCATAGAGCTCCGCCTCTAGAAAGTTATTGTTTTAATTTTTA
>JAHTLZ010000252.1:10270595-10289413 GCA_023846285.1 Phrynocephalus versicolor | reverse complement strand
TATTATTATTATTATTATTATTATTATTATTATTATTATTATTATTAAACTCCTTTAAAATGGCCCAGAATCGTGCATGACACTAACAGCATTGTATATCAATTTAAGAAATGTAATGAATGCTGAAGGGTTGTTTGTATCTGTGTAGGGCACCTGAGCTCCTCATCCATTTACCCGGTCTGCCTTGCGCCTTACTTGTTGGTGACTGCCTGCTCAGATAACAAAGTGCGGTTCTGGAAGTGTTCTGTCGACACGGTGAACAGCCGCGGCGAGGCGAAGGAGGCCTACCACTGGAAAAAATGGCCCCTGATGAATGACGGAGGGGAAGAGGACAGCAGCACCGTGTCGATCGAGGGCAGGCCGGTGGCCGTCAGCTGCTCCTACACTGGCCGCTTGGCCGTGGCCTACAAGCAGCCCATGCAACACGACGGCTCTGTTTCCAAAGAATTTTCTATGCACGTGTGTATTTTTGAGTGTGAATCTACCGGGGGATCGGAATGGGTTCTGGAACAGACCATCCACCTGGACGATCTGATTAAAGTAGGGAGCGTCCTGGACTCCAGAATTAGCGTAGACAGTAATTTATTTGTCTATAGTAAGTTGGATGTCTTTTTGAACAGGGACCGATACGCCCTGCCCAATATCAAGCATTTAGTTCACTTGGACTGGGTTTCCAAAGAAGACGGCTCGCATATCCTCACGGTCGGCGTGGGTGCAAATATCTTCATGTACGGCCGACTTTCGGGGATCGTCACCGAACAAGCCAGCAGCAAAGATGGCTTAGCTGTCATTACTTTGCCACTAGGTGGCAGCATAAAGCAAGGCATCCGGTCCAAGTGGGTGCTGCTGCGCTCCATCGACTTAGTGTCTTCCGTCGACGGGACCCCTTCGTTGCCGGTCTCTCTCTCGTGGGTCAGAGATGGGATCCTGGTGGTGGGGATGGACTGTGAAATGCACGTCTATGCGCAGTGGAAGCACGCTGCCGCCCGAGCGGGAGACGATGACGACGGTGCTTTCCTGGGGGACGACTCCCCCGTCCAGGACCCGGCAAAGGCCAGTTTGCTCTCCAAAAAAGCGAGCATCGTGGACGGAGCCGGCGTCATGGATGACGTTTTCGGGACGCCCGCGGTGATCCAAGATGGAGGCCTTTTCGAGGCGGCCCACTTCCTTTCGCCCACCCTCCCGCAGTACCACCCGACCCAGCTGCTGGAGCTGATGGACCTGGGCAAGGTCCGCCGGGCCAAAGCCATCCTGTCGCACCTGGTGAAATGCATCGCGGGGGAAGTGGCCGTGGTGAGGGACCCGGAAGCGGCCGACGGGGGCTCCAAGCGCCACCTTTCGCGGACGATCAGCGTCAGCGGCAGCACGGCCAAGGACGTGGGGACGTCCGGAAAGGATGGCACACGTGACTACACAGAGATTGATTCCATTCCTCCGCTGCCGTTGTATGCCCTCCTGGCTGCAGACCACGACACGCCCTACAAACCTGAGGAGGCCCCCAAGAAGGCCCGAGGCCCGGAAGAGCATCCTCAGCGGAAGGCGGAGGACCATTACTCGGACCTCTTCCAGGTCCAGCAGGTGACCACCGACGACTTCATGGGTTTTGAGCTGGAGAAGAGGGAACATAAATCCAAAGTGATCAACCTGTCTCAATACGGGCCGACGTACTTCGGCCAAGAACACGCCAGCGTCCTTTCAAGCCACCTCATGCACTCCAGTTTGCCGGGGCTCACTCGCCTGGAGCAGATGTTCTTGGTCGCCTTGGCCGACACGGTGGCCACCACAAGCACCGAGCTGGATGAGAACAGAGACAAGCACTACTCAGGTAAACACCTCATTCTGCTCCTGTAGGTCTGAAGAAGTGGCCGGGTCCATGAAAGCTTGCATTAAAATTTATTAGTCTTCAAGGTGCCACATGTTTTTGTCTTTTGTTTTGTTTTGTATGGATTCTTGTCAGGTAAACAAGCGGCTCTGATATCTTATCAGTACCACTGGTATTGAGTTTATAAAAATAGATCCACATCATTAATGATAGTCATGCACAGATAGTATTTGTGAACAGGCAACGAATCTGTGAGCCCAGCTGAATGCTTCTTTTGGTACCGTCTCCTTCAAATAACCTAACAGTCTCAAGAGCATCATCTAATAGCTGGCAAAGGTTTTGCTTTTAAATCAAACCTCCATTATAGTATATTTACCACTGTGACTGATAGTTCAATGGATATTGTTTATTGCAAATTGGACAAATGTATCTCAGCTAACCTGAGACATGGTTTTTATTTCCACCACCCACCACCCCCACCACCCTTTTGTGCCATTTTATGCAAGCAAGTCAACAAGCCTCAAGCCTATTGTTTCCCAGTTCAGGCAAAACAAGAAACCGTACTGAACAGCTTTGGAACAAGCCAGGATATTAAGCCATAATTGGACAGACGTTGGCCTACTATGATGGCTTGCTTGGAGGCTGCTAGCTATTATTCCCCAGTCTGAATGAAAAGAGAAACTCAGTAGGAGTTTGCCGGTTTGTTTGCTTCCATTGAGTGAGTGAGTGTGTGTATGTATAAACTAATTCTCATTGAGAAGCAGTTCCTGCATATCCTCAAGAAACAGCACGTCAGTCTGTTTGAATTATATTTTAAAGCTGTGTCTTTGTTTTCACAGGGAGAGAGACTTTAGATGAATGTGGCTTGCGATATTTGTTAGCTATGCGTCTACATACATGCCTCCTGACATCCCTCCCACCTCTCTATCGTGTTCAGCTACTCCATCAAGGTAATGAGGTTTCAGACTTCTAAGCTTTAGTCATCTAGCCAGGCCATCAAGCAAATAAACCATCCTCATGGAACAATTATTAGCCACGGGGAAAGCTGCAGTGCACACCATGCTTCAACTCCTTCCTTAAAAACATTCAGTAATGAGAAGCACTTTTATATAGGTATTCCAAAATTCTCATTAAAAAGAAGCTATTCGTCACTTGAATTAAATGGCAGAACTCTGGACTTCCTAGTGGATCATCTGCTAAGATCCTGACAAGCTTTATCAGATGAGCGTGTTGTGTTTTAAATGCTTTGAAAAAGAAGAAAATAAGATAAAATAAAGGAGGCTCCCCTCTGCCATTGCTTAGGTATTTCTACTTGCCACTTTGCCTGGGCGTTTCACTCGGAGGCAGAAGAGGAGTTGATCAACATGATCCCTGCGATTCAGCGAGGGGACCCACAGTGGTCGGACCTGAGAGCCATGGGGATCGGCTGGTGGGTCCGGAACATTAGCACTCTGCGGAGGTGCATGGAGAAGGTGAGCCTGAGCCCATTCTGTCCTTCCTTCCCCATTCCCTACACCTGTGGGGGGCGCTCTTTCGCCAGCAGGCTGCCTCGTTCCATAGGGCCAGTGCCCCAGGGGAGTGGAGATGCTGTAGGACTCAAGTAGCCATCTTGCCCATCATCCCCCAGTAGGGCCCTTCCTGGATAAAAGCTATGCAGAATGATTTTCCTAGGGTATTAAACCCTAGAAAGCAATCAGGCATAAAGGTGTAAAGAGAGGACAAACATTAACCACCTTGCCATCTTGACAGAGGTGAAAACTCTCCCCCCCCCCAACACACACACACACACACATACACAGACACATTCTCAAGGGACAAATGGCCCTGTACAAGGAGAGTGGAGTGCTGTTCAGCCCAACTTTATTTGAAGCCAGCTTGCTTTTGAGGAGGGAAAGCATTTGCCAATACAGATTTCCAGTTTTCACATCACTTCCGCAATATAACTTTTTCTTAGTATACCACAGTTTCTTAACCCTCTTCTATTAACGATTACAGGTTGCAAAGGCAGCCTTCCAGCGGAACAATGATGCGCTGGATGCAGCCCTTTTTTATCTTGCAATGAAGAAGAAAGCCGTCGTGTGGGGGCTGTTCCGGTGAGTTATGTTACTGTTGGTGGGTTTTTTTAAATGAAATATATGAAAAAGGTTAGGGCAAATTAGAAGAATAGGCACCATATTACTTCCTAACGGTCTACTGTTGGTGCAATCTTTCTTCTACCTTCCTAGAATGAAACCCCTTTAAGTTCTGAGGGGTCTAACTCCTGAGATGGACATAGCGCTACAGTGCTAATGCAGCAGAATGTAGTTGGTTTCCTCCCCCCCCCCCACACCTACCCCCTCCTTGTCTCCTTCTCACACAGCTCCCAGCATGATGAGAAGATGACACAGTTCTTCAGTCATAATTTCAGCGAAGACCGGTGGCGCAAAGCAGCGCTGAAAAATGCTTTTTCTCTGCTGGGGAAGCAACGCTTTGAGCAGTCAGCCGCCTTCTTCCTGTTAGCTGGCTCTTTAAAGGATGCCATAGAGGTATGAATACTAGAGATGGGCATGAAACGAACTTTTGGTTCATTTTAGTATTCGTTATTCATTTTGTTACATAACGAAACGAATAACAAACTGCCCCCTCTAAGAGAAACGAAACGAAACGGGAATTTCCATTTTGTTTCAGTTTGTTTCATTTGCGAGTTTCTCCTACCTGGTGCTGCTCTTGCACCATTGAGTGTGTTGCACATCTTTGCCCTGTTTTGGAGGGCTTTAAACGAATTTAAACTCAGTTAAATCCAGTTTTGTTCTTTTGAGAAGAGTCAGACCATTGTTGAATGGTGGGGCTGCCCTTGTATAAATCCCTTTGGTTTAGTAGGTCTACTCTAGCTGGGGCTGCCAGTTGGGTTATGGTAGTGTCTTTAAGAACAATTGAGGCATTTCTACCCCACCTTTCCTTTCCAATCTCAGAGGTCACGGTGGGACCTTCCTCCTGTGTTGCTAGGACCCCTGTGGTGCAGTGATTAAATGCTGTACTGCAGGTAAAAACTGTGCTCAGGGAGCCAGCTCAAGTTTGACTCAGCCTTCCATCCTTCGGAGGTTGGTAAAATGAGTACCCAGCTTGCTGGGGGGGGGGCAATGTGTGGCCTGCATTACTGTAATTAAAAACAGTAAACCGCCCAGAGACTACTTGAAGTGGTATTTGCTTTTTTGCTTTTGCTTTGCAGGTGTGCCTTGAGAAGATGGAAGACATACAGCTGGCTATGATTATTGCCCGGCTATATGAGTCTGAGTTTGAGATTTCCTCTACATACACCTCCATCCTTTATGAAAAGATTTTGGGCTGCGCAAAAGACGGAACGGGATTCAGCTGTGCAAAACTCCACCCGGACCCTTTCCTGCGCAGCCTGGCCTACTGGGTGGTGAAAGAGTACACAAGGGCGCTGGATACTTTGCTGGAGCAAACGCCAAAAGAGGATGATGAAAACCCAGGTAACAGCGCACGGGACCCTCCTGGAGAGGGACTGAAAGGGTTTGGGTTGTTGTTGTTTTTAAATGTGCTTGTTTGTTTGTTTGCAGTGCTTGCAACCCAGGCTCATCATTTTAAAATCCATGTTAAGGTTATTTATAAAACCAAATATAGGAAATATAGAGGACCTCCTTCTCTGGGAGCTAGGCACAAAAGAACTGGCAGAGATGAGAGTTGAAACAGGGATCCTCCCTCGCTCAGACTGTGCTGTGAGCCTGCACAGATCAATACTACACCATTGTATCTGTTTGATGCCACTGCCGTGGTTCCATCCTAAAAAAATCCCAGGGAGATTTGAAGTTGGAGTGGGGGGCTTTACTTTCTCAGTTGTCACCCAGAGTCACCTCCAGCGCTCAAATGCTCTCGTGCCGAAGACTCTGCACTTTTTGCAAATCTACTAATACTGGGACTTCTCGGGGTGGAATCTTGCCAGTTGCAGTGGTACCAGAGTGATTCCATTATGTTGTGTACACAGGATCTCACGCAGACACCCTCCTGCCCTCACCATTATTTTCTTTAGGGACACAGGAAGCCTGGTTCGCTTTCCTTCTTTGCAGACATAGAGTTGGCACCTGATTTATTCAGCTCAGGGACTTTCAAAGAAATTTCACATCCCCCTATGTCTCTCTCAATCTCTCAGTCTCCCTCTCTCTCTCTCTCTCTCTCTCTCTCTCTCTCTCTCTGTGTGTGTGTGTGTGTGTGTGTGTGTGTGTGTGTGAGATATATATATAGATAGATAGATAGATAGATAGATAGATAGATCTATATATATAGATATATAGATATAGATATAGATATATAGATATAGATAGATAGATAGATAGATAGATAGATAGATAGATATAGATAGATAGATAGATAGATAGATAGATATAGATATATATAGAGATGGGCACGACTTAGCGGTATTTTCGTTTTCATTTTCGTTTTTCGTTTCCGTTACGTAACGAAACGAAAAACGAAAAACGGCTCAGAACTGGAACGGAAACGGAAACGGAAACGAAATGACTAATTTCGAGCCAATTTTCATTTTTCGTTACTGGAAAAACACATAATGGAGCTAAATGGGAAGAAACGAAAAAAATTTCATTTTCGTTTTCATTTTTTCGTTTTCGTTACGTAACGAAACGAAAACGAAAAATTTTGAAATTAGCTCACGGAAACGGAAACGAGCCGAAACGGACCCCTAGCCGAAAACGAAAACGAAAACGAACAATTTTTCTGAGTCGTGCCCATCTCTCTCTCTCTATATATATATATATATATTCTTAATTACCCTCAGTGAGTGTATCTCTCCCCTCCTTAGTCATCATCAAATCCTGCAATCCGGTGGTGTTCAGTTTCTACAACTACCTCCGGACCCACCCTTTGCTCATCCGAAGAAATTTCTGCCCTCCAGATGGGACTCTGGCAACTTTAGGGCTACAAGCCGAGAAGGCCTTTGTGGACAAAATCAACCTCATTGAGAGGCAACTGTTTTTCACCACGGCCAACGCGCATTTTAAAGTGGGCTGCCCGGTGTTGGCTCTCGAGGTCCTGTCCAAGCTCCCCAAAATAAGCAGCCCACGCCACCTTGGCCTCAAGAAGGAGGAAGCCACCCCGAGCCTGACGATGCAGAATGGCGTGACGGTGGTGCCCAGGGCGTTTGGCGAAGGCGGTGCCGTAGATGGATTGCAGCCAGTGGTTTCCGTAAGCCAGGCTGACTCTTCCTCCCTGATGGACTGGAGTAAGCCGGCCATTGCCTTTGAGGATGAGCCGCTGACCCTTGACTGGGGAGATGACCAGAGGGGCTCTCAGGAAGAGGAGGAGGAGGAGGAGGGGCTGCTTATGAAGGAGTCGGAAGTGGGAAGCAAGGAGGATGACAAGAGCCCGGGGTCCGGTCAAGGTGAGGGGGCAGAAGCCGAGGGGACGGAGGTGGACGTGATGGCCGAACAGCTGAAGTTCAGAGCCTGCCTGAAGATCCTCATGACGGAGCTCAGGACGTTGGCCACTGGCTACGAGGTGGACGGCGGGAAACTCCGCTTCCAGCTCTACGGCTGGCTGGAGAAGGAGATAGCCGCCTTGCACGAAGTCTGCAACCACGAAGCCCGTGGGAAGGACTGCTGCCAGGGGGACGCCCGGCTCTACGGGGATCTGCTGGACCATGACGGCGAAGCTGACAAGCCCGAGGCGGGCTCCTACGAGCGGCACCAGGTGGAACGGCGCCGGCTGCAGGCCAAGCGCGAGCACGCTGAGCGGCGCAAGTGGTGGCTGCAGAAGAACCAGGCTCTGCTGAGAGTCTTCCTCAGCTACTGCAGCCTCCACGGGGCGCAGGGCGGGGGGCTGGCCTCCGTGCGGATGGAGCTGAAGTTCCTCTTGCAAGAGTCCCAGCAGGTAAGGCCTCCCCCCACCCACCCCAACCCCCAGATCCCACCACCTTCTGCCTTTGGGGCATGGCTGATGAGTGGTTCCCAAGTTGGCCTTAACATGAGACAGCCACGGCAGAAGCCCAGCTCTAGGTGGCTGCCTTGGGAAAGCCGTTGGATGCCACTGCCTCCTGAGAAGCCCTTGAGAAACCTCCTTCAGGCCTGCCTCTTGCCTTTGCAAAGGGGTGTTAGCGTGCATTGCTTACGCAGACGATGAACCCCATGTGAGTGGGGGAAGTTAAAGGGCTGCGTAAATGGGTCTGTTTTCAACAGGGAACCGAAACTGAAAACTGCAGTTGTGTATCCAGTTTGGGAAGAGAAGGTGCCACCTTCCCAAAGGCCCCACTCTGGATGATTGGGCTGCAGAGAAGAGGAGGACAGGTCACCATAAGGAGAGCCCCTAGAGAAGACCCCTAAGGACTGGATGGGACCTCCAGGAAGCGACCGGTGGGGAGGGATGAGCAGCTGGAGTTCAGAGCCTGCTTCAAATTCCTGGAGGAAAAGTCCATGACAAGTGACAAACCATGATGGAGATGTGTCATCTCCAGGCTTAAAACCAGGGTACTTCAAGGGCCAGATGCAGGGGAGTGGTATCAGGAGACACAGATCTAGTCTCATGCGCTCCCAGAGGCATCTGGTGGGGCCACTGTGAGATACAGGAAGCCTGATCCAGCTGGGCTCTTCTTGTGTTCTTATGACTGAGCTCAGTAGGGTGCAGTAGTTACGTAGAACTGGCTTGCTAGCCTCCTGCTGATGACAGGTTTCCCGTTCAGGGAGATAAGGGGGGGGAGGCTTTGAAGGGCCTCTTTGGTTCCATCTGGAAGGACTCATGTGTCATTTTAATAAGGCAGTGCTTCATTTCAAAGGTTTCAGAACAGGAAACCTGTGCCCCCATGCCTAGATGTGTCCTGAGCACTTGTGACCCTAAAGACAAATGAAGTGCATCTTGGAATCTCAGGGCAACCGGGGAGCCACTCATCGTCCAGCAGCCTTTCTTATGCTCTTCTCTCCCCCCCCCAGGAAACCACCGTGAAACAGCTGCAGTCGCCTCTCCCCTTGCCCACCACCCTGCCTTTACTCTCGGCAAGCATTGCGTCCACCAAGACGGTGATAGCCAACCCGGTCCTCTACTTAAACAACCACATCCATGATATCCTTTATACCATTGTCCAGATGAAGACCCCTCCCCACCCTAACGTGGAGGATGTCAAGGTAATCTCGGGGGGTGGCAGTTAAGTGCCATAAAATACGGCAGGCTTCATGCAATTGATGTTGGTTCCACAGAAATCAGGAGGTGCAAGAAGACATAACCACTGAGAGACATCTTTTTTGTAGCGTCAGGCTTTACCTCCTGTCATTGCTAGTCAGCATAACTAGGGATGGATGGAGAGCGGGATGAATTCCAAGGCAGTCACAGACGTGGCAACTACAACTCAGCGCAAACACTGAACCAACAAGCAGAATTTTGTGGGTTTTTTCATGAGCCTATTTCCCCTGCCATGTTTGTGTGTCCAGACACGTAGTTTTCCAAGTGAGCAACGTGGCTTTGAAAAATCAAATAAAAAAAGTTGACACAGCACCAGTTTGCTGAGGAGTGGTGGAAAACTAAATTGAAATGTCCTTCCTCCCGCCCTAGGTCCATACTCTGTATTCCTTGGCTGCATCCCTTTCTGCCTCAATTTACCAAGCATTGTGTGACAGCCACAGCTACAGGTACTTTCTTTACCACCTCCCCTTGTGTGCTACTATATCTCCCATCAATCTGCTCCTCTTCTGCAATTGAGGGCATGGCCTTCCCAGCAGAGCTGAGACCGTCATTTTAAAGGCAGATGTGTTTTTTTTCAAAAACCTCTTTTTCACACGGTGGCCCATTTTGGACCAGCTCCTGGCTTATTAAAGGCACTCTTTATGAGCCAGGTAAAGGTGCAAGGAGGCTCACTCCATGGTCAGACATCTTGGCTGCTGGTTCCATGAAAATGGGTAGCCACATTTGACGTCAACATTTTGTGAAGCACATTGTGCTAAGATGTGTGAAAATGTGTTTTCAGCAGCCAGGCAGACGCGAACCAGTTCACAGGCATGGTCTACCAAGGGTTGCTGCTGAGCGATCGACGCCGACTGAGGACCGAAAGCATTGAGGAACACGTGACACCGAATTCGTTGCCTGCACAGTGGCCTGGTGAGGAAAGGGACGGCCACTCTCAGTCGGTTGGGGACAGGCGGTGTGGAGTGGTGGCTGAAGTGCTGGGATTGGACCCAGGGACCCAGGTTCAAATCCCTGCTGGGCCATGGAAAATCTCTGGCTCAGGTTGGATCTCTCGGTTCAGGGACAAAGCCCAAATGTGATGTTGAGGGAGTGACAAGAACTTTATGGGAGGTAAACCCATGATTGTACAGTGAAATCCAGCTCTCCTTCCTTAGAACTAGCTGGACTGAACTTTGCTCTTGGTTATTTTATTGGTGAAATTTTATGTCATGCCACCTAGCGGCCTTGCCACTGCTGTGAGCAGTTTCCAGCAGTAAAGTGGGCATTTGAAAACAACGACAATTATATCAATTACAACAATTATAAACCACAAATGTAAAAATATAAAGTGCAAGGGAAAAAAAAACTTAAAAACCCAAGATCATGGCAACAGACAAGAGGCATGCTACAAAATTAAAACTAAATGCATCCTGTCCTTTTGCAAAGTTGCATGTGATGAAGAAGGCAGCTGAGGTCTTCCAGGGGATGTAGGATTACAGGTCCCATCAGCCCCCACCGTTTCCCTCTGCTGGCTACCTGTTATGGAGCCCGTAGGCCCAACAGGAGGAACCAGGGGCAGCTTTGGCTGGTCGCTGGCGCGGCTCCCCTTGATGGTGGTGGTGTTCCTCCTCCTACAGGCGTCAGCTGCCTGATCAACCTCCTAAGTTCTGCGCAGGATGAGGACCAGCCGAAGCTGAACGTCCTGCTGTGCGAAGCGGTCGTGGCCGTCTACCTCAGCCTCTTGATCCAGGCGCTCGGGACCAATGCCTGCAACGAGCTCTTCCGCCTGGCCACTCACCCGCTGAACAGCCGGATGTGGGCGGCCGTCTTCGGGGGCGGGGCCAAGCTGGTGATCAAGCCGAGGCGGCAGTCGGAAAGCGTCCCAGGTAAGTCATATGTCTTTCAAATACATTTTTTTTTAAAGATTTCAGAGCATCATCATCATCCTGCTTTTGAAGGGATTGGAATTTTCCCCCAAGTGCTCGTCATAGCTCACAGAACTGTCACAGGTTTTTTAAAAAGGCACCACACACACACACACACACACACACACACACACACACACACACTTACCTGCCCCAGTTGCTAGGTTGCCGTTCAGCAGTTTAAGCCAGAGTTTAACCACCACTGAACCGTAGTCCTGATAAGACAAGGAGAAAGTTCCAGCAAAAAAGCTGTGCAATTCTAGAGTGGGACAGAAGTCAATGCAGGTGTGATGTGTACCGCTTGGTTTGATTTCATGCGAGATTTCTGTCTTAATAACATCTGCGTTTTTGGAAAAGGGAATAAAGTTTCTAATCCATATGAATTTAAGGAGAGGGCTAGATTTCTCTGGACCATGCTTGGCAAAATGCCCAGAGAGGCTGGCTGACCAATTTTACAAACCCCTAGGAGCCCCAACTGGATGAATTATGCAGAGGACAAGACATAGTCTAGCTTCACTTGACTCGTTGGGGACAGATGTCCTGCTTTCTCGGGAGACGACCACACATCCTGGAGGCCTGGTCCACGTTTACACTTGTCCCGTGGCCTCTTCCGGAGAGCCAGATGGGAGGGGGGGGGGTCTTCAGGGGTCCAGCCGAACTCCAGGGCAGGGCAGGCACATGTGCCAGTCTGCCTCCAGCGTAGAATGGGAAGAGAGGGCTGCAGATCTCGAGGGGGGGGGGCTGGTCTACCCTTCTTAGATGCCCAGGCGCCCCCAGTGTCATGGACCCACTCTGAACAGGGTAGCGCTCTGCGAGGTGTGGCTGTGCTGACAAATTGCACACCGGTGCGGTTCCCGTCCACCCACTCCCTCTGCACTGAGAGCCCAATAACCCTCCTCATCGTTTGCTCAATTCAGATCGACCGTGTTGCGTAGCTGCCAGCACAGAAGGTGCAGGATCCTCAAAACATCTGCAATCATCAGGCCGCGTTATTTTACCAGGCAGCCACGAAAGCGCTGCTGGCTGGGGCTCAAAGTACAGAGGCCGGCTGGAGGGTGGTGAGACCCGTGGGTGATGATTGCTGTGGGCTTTGTATCCCTTTACAAACGAACACTCGAAAGAGGACACCCTGCATGGGTTTTTTGTTTTTCCCTTTACCGCTTCCGCCCCACACACACACACCCTCAGTTGACCCTTTTCCCTTTTCAGTTCCTTTGCCTTTTCTGTATAATGGTGAATAGAGATGGGCACGAATTAAAAAAAATGGTGTTTCGTTTGTCGTTTAGGGGGGTCCGTTTCATTTCATTTCCATGTTTCACTAATTTTCGCTAATTTTTGCAAATAGTTTTTGTTTTCGTTCATTTCGTTACCGTTTTGTTGCCATTTATTTCATTTTTTTGTGATTTTTTTTAGCTTTTAAAGCAGTTCAATGTATTGCCATAACGAAAACAAAACGGACGACAAAATTTCTGGTGTTTCTGTTCGTTTCATTTCATTTTTGAGATAAAATTTTGAGAAAAGACGAAAACGGAAACGAAAATTTTTTCGTTTCGTGCCCATCTCTAATGGTGAATGTTTCAGGGAAGGATTCATCAGAATAGCAATAGTCTTCAAAAGGAAGAGTTATTATCATAGAAGGGCAGAAGACCCAGAAGAGACCCAGAAGGTCATGCAGACCAGCCCCATCAAAGTGGCCCCGCAGCTCCAGAGGCCTCAACCACCGAGTGCCTTGAGGAGTTGATTTAAAAACTCAGGATAACTGGCCACTTCCTTCCTTTAACTTCTTTTCTTATTTTATACACACTCTGTACACACTCTGTAACAGTTAAATGAGTTACGGATGAAGGACTTTAATTAACAATAATATTGATCAAAGCAGTCGTTCCATTCCACTTAACCGAAACCTCAAACATGGTTCTAGTCCTGGTGCTAAATAAATGTTCTGGAAAGTCATGAAGCTTTAAATCCTTCTTCAGGGATCTGTAATAGAGATGGGCACGAATCAAAAAAATGGCATTTCGTTTGTCGTTTGGAGGGTCCGTTTCGGTTCATTTCCGTTTTTTGTGAATTTTTGCAAAAAAATCATTTTCGTGTTCGTTCGTTTCGTTACCATTTCTTTACCATTTATTTCAATTTTTGTGATTTTTTTAGGATTTTAAGCAATTCACTCATATTGCAGTAACGGAAACGAAACGCACGACAAAATTTCCGGTGTTTCTGTTCGTTTTGTTTCATTTTAGAGACAAAATTCGTTTGTTGTTTCGTTATGTAACGAAACGAAAAAACGGAAACGAAAAATTGTTCGTTTCGTGCCCATCTCTAATCTGTAACCATCCCTGGGTTGCTGAGGGACACTTCCCGTCCTCTGTGATCAGAGGGGACATCAGCCTTGGCGCGAAGCAGGGTTCACACAAAACAGCTGCTTAGACTGTAGTAACTTTGGTGTAGCCAGAAGTTCCCTCTGGTTGGTGGCAAAGCCCGACAGGATCAGGCAAGCAGAAGGAAGGGTTTGGGTTCCATTTTCCAGGGAACGATACCTGAAAACGGTCTGGTTTCAGCACTCATGTTCCACGATGCCTTCTTCCCTTCTAATGAAAACAAATTTCTTTAACTCTAGTAGCAGATCCTGTTTCTGATGATACAAAGGACCTTAATGAAGGTGTGTAAAGATTTGTCCCGTAGCCAGCCATTCCTTGTGTGTAGGGATGAGAGATAGATCAGTGACAGCCTGTTTTTCACCTTGGTCAAATATTGTCCAATAGTCCACGAAGCAAAAACCTGGGCTGTCATCAGGCACCTCCTGACCTTCTTTCTGCTGCAACTCCGAGAAGCCTGAACAGAAGCATAGAATTTAGGGACGGCCATCAAACCTTGCAGCAGGAATCTCAGACCCTGTAGGATTCCAACATGGCACCCTTACCTTCTCCAAGTGGCCCCACCACTTGGGCACTTTCAAATGAAATCCTTATTTTGCTTTTCCCTTTGGCCATGCTCGCATCTGGAGCATGGCTCCTGGAGAAATATCTTTGGTTCTCCAGCTGAAAGTAACTTCCCACCCTGATGCTGCTTGTAAAAACTGGTCCAGTTGACTTCCGAGCTGGTGGGTGAACTGCTTTATAAAGGCCAACCAAGAGAGGAAAGTCTGTTTTTTGTGATGGACCTAACAGGATGGGTTGAATGGCTTGCTTTTGGCTCCTGCTTTGCTTCCAGTGACCCACTGTGGAAGATTTCATCGACGGAATGTTCTAGAACTAGAAGCTAAGCGGGCACTTCTAGCAGGCCAATTTTAAAAAGAGGAGAAATGACTTTTCTTGCTTCACAATAATAAATTTTCATCTTCTCAGAAGGACAGCAAATCTGATGAGAACTTTGAAAAAACACCAATGGTTGCCTTCAGTTACAACTATTATTCACATTATTTCGGAGACCATTTTAACAATGCTTGACCGGTATTTGGCAATATTTGACCAGTGTTAAGAGAACTCCATCTGTGTACTTGGCACATATATATGTGACCCTAATAATTGTAATCTTCTGCCCTGCTTTCCCAAACAAACTTTGAGGTGTTTCATGGACCTCTGTTGGCCATTTTAACAAAAAACTGAAATGCCATGGGATCGATTGTTAACCATTTGGAAGGTTGGAAGGAGTCATAATTCTGGAAGTAGGAGGCTTTGGCAGACTTGGGTGTGAAAGCCTCCCAGTGACGATTGGCTGCTGTCATGCAGCTCCTCCAATTAAAGAAGGTTTGGCGGAAGATTGCCGGTATTTTGGGTCTTCTAGGTGTAGCCCTGAATAGCTCGAGTGTGGATTTTTAATTTTTCCTTTTCAACCTAACAACTTTGATGTTTGCTTGTTTTCTTTCTGCACTTTTGAAAATAGATAACCTTGAAGCCGTCACCCAAATGGTGCCGAGAGAGAGCCATTTAAATATCGGCCGGGAGCTACGGCCTGGTAGCGACTGACCCTTTCGTTGCTTTCCAGCTCCTCCCGTTCCTTCCGAAGAAATGGACAAGCACCGGCGTCGGTTCAACATGCGAATGCTGGTCCCGGGGAGGCCCGTGAAGGATAGCGTCCCACCTCCCGTGCCTGCCGAGAGGCCCTCGTACAAAGAAAAATTCATCCCTCCAGAGCTGAGCATGTTAGATTATTTTGTTGCAAAGGTAAGTCAATGTTTTTGTGTTATATTCACCCATGTGCATCAATTTGGTGCCCAAGGTTGGCTCAGTTTGTGTAACCACGCCACAGGATTTTGGCCATTGGGTTGAGCTGTTTCAGATCGATCTTTTCAGGAATTTCAGGAATGCAGGAAGAAGTTTGTGTTGGGAACGGGCTTCTTTTATACCCTTCATTGGGCACAAGTTTTTTTTTTAATGATGATAAGAAATAGTGATGGGATAGCGCTTGTTGGAAAAACCTATGTTGATATCTCATTTATTTTGTCCTCTCTTTACAGCCGTTCCTTCCTTTTTCAGACAGCGGTGTGATCTATGACTCGGACGAAAGCATCCACAGTGAGGATGAGGACGATGAGGATGCTTTCCTCTCGGACACCCAGATCCTGGAGCACAAGGACCCCAACTCTTACAGGTAGTGCGGGCAGCAAGGGTGGTGGAGCTCCAATCCTCCAGGGATGCCGGCCAGGCTTTCGTTTCTTGGTTAAGGTCCCTCTATCAGGAACCTTGCCTGACAGAAGGATCCTTCCCTTTTTGCTTGTCCGCTCTCTGCCATCGTGGAGCTCATTGGCTTTCCAGGGAAGGAGATGCAGGAAATGTCCTCCCATCCAGGGGACGGCCGGACCCAAACCTGCTTAGTAGGTGCCAAGTGACAGAGTCACGAACCTTTCAGCCATAGCTAGGACTTAATCCTAAGGATGCTGTCTGTTCTCTTGACTGGTCCCTGTGAATGTTTGATTTTATTTATTTATTTATTTATTTATTTATTTATTTATTTCCATACCGCCCTTCTTCCCAATGGAGTTCATCCTGATTCATTTAACAGGTGGTTGTTTCTTCCTCATTTGTGTGCTATCTCCATGCAAGTGGGCTTCCCAAGGGAACCACCATAGGCCCAAGCTGCTCCATAAGAACCTAAGAAGAGCCATGCTGGATCAGGCCAAAGGCCCATTGAGTCCAGCTTCCTGTATCTCACAGTGGCCCCACCAGATGCCTCTGGGAGCGCATGAGACTAGATATCTGTCTCCTGGTACCACTCCCCTGCATCTGGCCCTTGAAGTACCCTGGTTCCTTTGTTTCTTAATTTTTCCCATCAATCAATTTCATTTTTACAGCCAAAGGCCCAATAAAATACAACATATATTCATAAAAATACAGTAAAATTCATAAAAATTCAGTATACATTCATAAAAATAATTAAAGGAAGCTTAAAATTAGTTAAGTGCAAGAATTTGCTTTCATTATGATTTTCTGGTCAGAGAAAATATTTGTTTTTTTACAATTTCCTAACCTGAGTAGGAACTGGCCATCCACTCCAGTATTCCTGCCAAGAAAACTCCATGGACATGGGGTCACGAAGAGTTGGTCACGACTGTAACGACACGACCACAACGTCAACAAAGCATGTGACAAATGCTGAGCTGTTTAAATGTGAGCTTCTCTTTTGCTGAATGAAACTCCTTTTTCCCCTGCAGCTGGGCTCTTATCCATTTGGCGATGGTCAAGCTCGCTCTGAACAACGTTAAGAATTTTTTCCCCATTACAGGATTAGAGCTATCAGGTGAGTCTGTGCCATGTGCTTTTAAGAGTAAGCGGGTGCTTGAAAAGAACATACCTCGAGCAACGTATTTGGAAGCATGTTCGTGGAAAAATCAATTCCACTGAATTAAATGGGGTTTGTTTGCCCATTTTTGTATGCCACCGTTACCCCATTAGTGGCACTTAAGGGGCTGAACGCGAAGCAAACAGGAAATCCAGATATTAAGTATCAAGAGGCATGTTAGGGAAGCAAAACATGCATGCAAAAATAAATAAACAAGAGAATAAGGAATTGCAGAGTCAGAAGGGAGCTGAAGGACCACCTGCAAGGCCCTACAGCCCAAGCACCCCTGCCTGCTGCCCTTTGACTGCTGGTCCCAAACCTCCAAAGAAGGGCCGTTGTCCATATTCCAACAGACCCCACTCCCTTGTCCCTAAAGACGCAAACCACAAGCTCAAGAGAGTAAACCACATACGCACCTTCGAGTTGTCCTTTCTTGGAGAATTGCACCATGCTGTTGTTTTGCTATCAGAGACTGGTGACAATCCTGTTCCACACATGTGCCGTTTTGCACCAACGGTAGCTGAGCGCCATGCTGCTTTTTTTTCCAGAGCTCCCGGTGAAATCGCCGCTGGGCATTGCCGTGATCAGGAACCTGGAAAACTGGGAGCAGATCCTGCAGGAGAGGATGGACCGCTTTGAAGGGCCCCCGCCAAATTACATCAACACCTGCTTCCCCGAACACGGGTCTGGCGCTGGCGCAGCTGCCGCTCGGATAAAAGCCATGGTGGACCCTGAAAACACTCCATTCAGGTCTGAAAAAAAGTGCTCCCCTCCCCTCCCCTCCCTCCCCCCAGTGCTTTGTTGGGAAGTGCATGATTTGTCGAAAAAGCCACCATCACTGGGAGTTTTGGGAACACTGTGAACATAGCAAATTGCAGTAATTTAATAGCACGTCAATTGGCACCACTTGTGTGTGTGTGTGTGTGTGTGTGTGTTTCATTTTTCAGGGGTTTTTTGTTTTTTTTTTGTTTTTTTGTTTTTTGTGGCAGCGTGTTTTTGTCCATTTAAGGAACAGAGTCAACTTAAAATTCCGATTCTTGCTAGGAATTGCACTGTTTATCTCTATGGATGTTAATCCATAAGGCTGTTAGTAAAACTTTGTCAGTAGACAAAGGATCGTGGCCTTGAAATATGTGCAGTCAGGCCCTGCTTAGGGCTAGCTGTTGAGCACAGCTTAGCTCCAGCGAGCCTGCTTGGGCGCCCATTTTGTGATGCTCAATGGAGCAAGCCTCTGGAGCCCAGAAGAGAGGCTAGGCATGGCCACTGGAAGTCCTGGCCCCTGCCCTCCTGCTCTGGGTGTCCCAGGCCCTCGTCTACCCACTACCTGCCGGAGGTAGACCAGGACCTGGGAATCACAACGCCTACCCCTCTGTGTACAGAGGTAGGATGGGAATCTCTGGGCCTCTGGCAGGCCTGGGGTCCCTGCTCCGTGATCGAGTTAGACCTGACCTCCAGAATGTCTGGAGTGAAGGATCATGTTAAAATGGCCTCGTGGTGCAGTGGTACAGTGGTGCGGACCTGAGTTTGCCGCCTTGAGGTTGGATCCACCTTCCATCCTTCTGAGGTTGGCAAATGGAGTCCCCAGCTCACTGGGAGGATGGACAATGTGCCTAGCCTGCGTACATAAAAACTGTAAGCCACCCAGAGAGACCTTTTTAATGTGCTTTGGGGCAGTATATAAGCAGCACACTTTGCCTTCAGGACTAATTTAGCTAGGCTTCCTTTCTTGAGCACGAAGCAGGAGATTGCTGTGCGTGCCTTTAATGTTGGCTGTGCAAGGTACAGTCACCTCTCCAGAAGGTCTGCCTCCTTCAGCCCTTTCCTTCTATTCTGCTTTCCATGGGTGGTCACTGAGGGGGCATCCATCAAAAACATCCTCGCTCGCTGCCTCTGTTCTGGCTCTTGTTTTCTGTCAATCTTTAGAACTTGTTGCGTGAGCTTTGTTAGGCGACTATTTTTGTCTGGCATTTTCCTTAGACAAGGAACTACTCAGTGCTTCTCCCTCCCCGCCCCACCCCATCCTTTCCATCTGTTTCTTTCCATTCCTCCCTGCCAACCCCCTCCCTTTGTGTGTGTGTGTGTGTGTGTGTGTGTGTGTGTGTGTGTGTGTGTGTGTGTGTGTGTGTGTGTGT
>JAHTLZ010000252.1:10255769-10270585 GCA_023846285.1 Phrynocephalus versicolor | reverse complement strand
TGTGTGTGTGTGTGTGTGTGTGTGTGTGTGTGTGTGTGTGTGTGTGTATGTGCCTGGTGGAGAAGGCTGCAGCAAAGTAATGCCTTTCCCTCCTCCTTCTCTGCTCCCCGATAGATCCAAAGATTATTCAGCCCTGCCGGCTAAAAGGTTGTGGCATTTCCTTGTCAAGAAAGAACTGCTTCAGGACACCTTCCTCCGATACACCTTCACCAAGAAGAGGAAGCAAAGTGAGGTATACTCGGGAGGAGCACCGCAAAACTGTATGGACTGAGACCCCCCATGGGGATTTTCCTCTCTTGAAGTGACGTTCTGTTTTCAGATGCACCTCTTTTCATTCCGACTGGTTGGAGGTCCTTTGGCCTCAGGGATGCTTCATGAATCTAGAACGCTTGTCTTTGTACCAACCCTACCCCCTGTTCCTCTTTCCATCTCTCCGAGATGGACCGCCACCTGACCAACCCCCAAACGCTCCTCGTATATGTATGGCCTTTTAACTTTGAAGTGCCTTGGGGGGGCCCTTTCCTTCCAACTTAGTTTATTTGCCTGCCTGTGTGTTCCTCCAGAATGGCTCGTTGTACAAATGACTCGGTTGCAATCAATTTCCCTAAAACCCAGAGAGAGTGCATTAGCGTCCTCATGAGCTGACGTAAGAGGGTGTCCTTTTAAAACCCTTGTGTGGCATGTTTTCATTATTTTTTTGTTTTATTTTTTTCTTCTCTATCTGTTTGTGCATGTGTGTTTTGTGTTTGTGGCCCATGTGGTGTGGTGTAGTCTGTAGAAGAGCATGTGAAGCAGAGTGCAAGAAGCAGCCTAGCCGACAACAACAACAAGGTAGCGTCCTGTCTCTCGAACCCTCTGGTGCACTTTCAGAAATTGCCACGGGTTCGGCTTTCATTTCTTTCCATCCCTAACAAAGACTGGCCATTCGCTCAAAGTAACCCCTCCAGCAGGTCATTCGCCTTTGTACTAACAACCACGTAGGCCATAACCAGGGTTGCATAGATACCTGGGTTAACTCCTGAAGGACCTTGCATTGCACGGCCAAGAAAAACCAGGCACTCTTTTTCTCCAAGGCGGCTCTTCCTTCTAAGCCTCTCTTGCACTGCTTCACTGGATCTCTCTTGCACTTGCTTCCTTCCGCTCTCGAAGCATCTCCGTGTGCTTGTTCGCCGCCCATCATTCTGATGTTTTGCAGGTAGAGGCTGATCTCGGGTACCCAGGAGGCCGGGCAAAAATCATCCACAAGGAATCAGAGATGCTCATGGCATTTGCGGTGAATAAGGTAAATCCCGTCCATTGTTAAAGGTCACCCCTTGTGAGCATCCCTCGCCTTCTGCTCACCTGCAGGAACCTTCTGCTGACCCTGTCGTCTTTGTCCTCTTCAGGCCAACATCAATGAGATTGTTTTAGCTTCCACCCACGATGTCCAAGAACTAGACGTTTCCGCTCTCTTGGCTGCCCAGCCATACATCTGGATCGGCGAAGAGTACGACCGAGAATCTAAAAGGTGAGGTTGCTGTTTTCCCATAGGCTCTAACTGGTCTCCCAAGCAGCTCTTCCCCTCCCCCAGGCATCTGACCCATACTCTTTGTTGATAATGACATGGCCAAAGGGGTCCCCCTTCCAGCCTGGCTTCTGCTTTACGATTGCTTGGCCTGCATTCTTACCCTTGATAGGGCTTCATTGGTCACCTTCGGGATTAATGCTCATGAAGCCGCTCTCCCCGTAAACGTTTTCCTCTTGCACTCGATTGCCTTTCAGAGCTGTTCCCAAATGTATCTGCTTGGGGGTTGCAATATGGAGACAGGACCCAAGGGGCAGAGAGGGAGCGATCACCAGTGGGGCTTTCATGGAGCAGAATCTTCTTCTTCTTCTGCAGAAGCCAGTCCTTCTTACTTGGCCCTGGGTGGGCAGCAAGGGCGGCTGTCGTATTTATTTTTCAGTGGATAAATAATCTGCTAAGAGAAGCTTTTTGGTTTTGTGGGGCAGCAGATGAGAGGGGAGGGCCTGGCTGAACAAATGAGGAAGGACCCCTTTCTCAAATCTCATCCCAAGGGCTGCTGGTGCACTCAGAATGCACCCTGCCCTGCCCTGCACACACACACACACACACACACACACACACACACACACACACACACGGGCTGTGGGCTGTTTGGGGTGAGTCATTTCCTACCTTCCACCTTCCAAGGGCCAGGATGTTGTTTCAGTGGTGCTGTCAATGCTAGCACTCTGTATCGGTGGTGGCCACCGATTTCAAACTCAGGATTGGGCCCCTTTGCTTTTGGGGATAAAGCAGGGCTAGTACCTTTTCTAAGGTCTTCTTGTCAATTTCTGTGGTTTCTCCTCCAAAATCTGTTTTTTCATTGTCTTCTCTCTCTCTCTCTCTCTCTCTTTCTCTCTTTTCTTCTACCTTCATCTCTCTTCCACCTTTTACAAGTTTCTGTGTACTCCACACTTATCTTTCTGTTTTGGCATTTCTTCACCAAAAGAAGGAAGCCAAAAGCACAGCATAAACTCAGTGTGGGGCCACAGAGCACCATTTGGAAATCAATGTTTTAATGTACTAAAATACTCAGGGTGGGGATGAGGGGAGAGAGAGAGAGAGAGAGAAGCACACTCAGCATGTCACACATGCCCCATCAACTCCTGAATGGTGACTTGCCCGTGATCAGTTGAGTTTGGAGACAACAATTCATGGTGAGGTGTCATGATGACCTGTTTCTTGTTTTCGGTTTCCAGCTCAGAGGACATTGACTTCCACGGCTCCACCACCACCCTCACACAGTCGAGTGCCGGGTCCTTTGCCGTGGCTCAGATGCAGCCTCCGGCGTTGACATCAGCCTCCTCTATGCCATGGTTAGGCAGCGGGCAAACAAGCACTGGCGCCGGTGTGGTACGTCCCTCCCATGTAGCTCCCTGCTGGAGGCCCACCATCCCCTGGAGTTGTGCAGAAGTGGTGGCCACGCTGTCCTAGGTGAAAGGGAGGGATGAGAGTCAAGGGCTAGCTGCCTGGAAGGCCCTTGATTGCAGGGGTGGGGGGAGAGTCTTTGCATGAGCAGCACTGCCATCAGCCTGTGGCCTGGTGTTGAGAGCCTTTCTTTACAAAAATACGAGTGAGCCACCAGCTGGATGCCAGGTTGCTTCTAAGGGAGGAGGTTCTGATTGTGCAAGGCCCACATTGAGGCCTCCTTTTCTTGAATTTGAAAGCAAAGTAATTTTTCCCCCTTCTACAGTCCTTTCCCACTTAACTCGGGGAGGGAAGCTTTGGGTGGAAAGGCCTGCCTGTTTATCTCATCTCCTTTTTGAAGAAAAACCCATAATCCAGTCTTGTTTCTAGTTTATGTTGATGATACATCTTATTTCTGTTGCTTGAAGCTCATCAAGCGGAACCTGAACAACGTGAAAAGGATGACGTCCCATCCGGTCCATCAGTATTGTAAGTCGCTTGTGTAGCGCCAGGCCAAGGCAGGGAGCGGGGAACCATCACCCACACGCCACTGATTTTCCGCCAGCGTTGCCTTCCTTGGTGACCTGTGTGTGCTCGTAACTCGGCTCTCTCATGTGGGCCTCCTTTCCAGACCTTACCGGTGCCCAGGATGGCAGCGTTCGCATGTTTGAATGGACAAGGCCCCAGCAGCTGGTGTGCTTCCGTCAAGCGGGCAATGCCAGGGTGACTCGGTTGTATTTTAACTCTCAGGGCAATAAGGTGAGTGCTCCCAGGTGTGCGCATCCAAGCCACACCATCACCACTTAAGAGTCCAGAGGCCACTGGAGGCTCCAAAGAAGGCCATGGACCCCAAAAGGCCTGTCTGTCTAGTGCCTGGAGCCCAGAGAGGACAAACAGATTTTTTTGGGGGGGGGGGGATGCAGAATGAATCATAGAACCACAGAGTTGGAAGAGACCTCCAGGGCCATCTACTCCAACCCCCTGCCATGCAGGAACCCCCATCACAGGATGCCCAGCAGATGGCCATCCAGCCTCTGCTTAGAGCCCTCCAAAGAAGGAGACTCCCCCCCCTCCTTTGGGGAAGCATATTCCACTGCCGAACATCTCCAACTGTCAGGAAGTTCTTCCTAATATTCAAATGGAATCTCTTTTCCTGCTGTTTGAAACATTGCCCCATCCAGCTCCTTCAAGCTTTTCTCATAAGGCTTGGAACCAACCCCTTTGCCATCTTCGTTGCCAGGTGTGTCTCCTGAAACATCCCTATTAAGTTGGAATAATGAAGACATAAAGGAAGAGTGAATCCTCTCTCTCTCTCTCTCTCTCTCTCTCTCTCTCTCTCTCTCTCTCTCTCTCTCTCTCTTGCAGTGTGGCGTCGCTGACGGAGAGGGGTACTTAAGCGTTTGGCAAGTGAACCAGACTGCAAGTAACCCCAAGCCCTATTTGGTAAGGAGCTAGGGACATTCTGGATTCCTTTTTATTTCAGGTACCTTTTTTAAAAAAATTAATGTTTTAGACAGATTTAGAGAATATCTGACCAATATAATTGGTTACAGATTTCCCCACCCCCTACCCCTCTCTTTGCTTTTTGTCAACGCACGGAAGTGGCACATGGAGGCTTAAATGTGTTAATTATGTTGTTCTTCTCCATTTCCTCTTCTGGGGAGATGGCTGGCATTTGGCGAAGGGGTGCTGGAAACCACCCTTCTAGTTGCACGACGGCTCTGTTTGTGATCGAGTTTTTTCTAGCCATGCAGAAGTCAGTGTAGGGAAGCTGCTGGGTCCTGAGGGAGGGACGGAGGGTCCAACCCTGTGGCCGATTGTCACCTCCTGCTGCTTCCTGATTTCCGCAGAGCTGGCTGTGCCACAGCAAGACCACCAGTGATTTTGCCTTCATCACCTCTTCAAGCCTCGTCGCCACTTCCGGGCAGTCCAGCGACAATCGGTGGGTTCAAGAGGTGTCCTGCAATGGGAGGGAGTGGGGGCCACGGGGGAATAATGCAGGCGAGGTGACTAATGAAGTACTAATCAGCTTTGTGTGTGTGCATGCGTTTCTCTTCCTTTGCAGAAATGTGTGTCTGTGGGACACCTTAGTGTCACCGTCTAACAACCTCATACACGGTAGGTTTGCAAACTGCATTGCTGGGTCCAGTCATGGGTCGTGCAGGGGTGGTCACAACCCTGGTCGGTGTGGCTGGAAGTTGTGGGTTGCCATCTTCCTTAACCCTGGGCCAGGACGGCCGTGTGTGTCCTGAAAAGGGCCCTTGTGCTTTTGCTGGGTCCTCTCCTCCGGCTTTCATGCTAAGGATCAGCCACGCTCTTAAGGCCAACCACAATTAAATGCCACCTGCATTTTTGGACTGTTTTTTAAAAGGTTGGCTGTGTCTGCTATGCCTCTCTGCTACCTCTAATGCTGCCGACGGCATGGCTAGTAGACACGGCCAGCCTGTTTAAAAAGTCTCAAAGTGCAGACAGCCACATGATCACCGGTGTCTATCAGGGTGCAGGGTTAACGTCACCCCAGGGGAGTTTGGCTCCGGATTTCATTGTTCCACAAAGTCATAAGGAGAGCAGAGTGCACTGCCTCCTCGGGAGTAGCTCCACAGAGGATCTCCTAAAGGGGAAGCCGTCCCCTGGAGTGAGGTGATCGGGACATCCGAGCCATGCCTGGAAGCAACGGCAAGCTGATCTTTCATGGGACTGCGCTCCAGAAGGTCTTGCCATTTTATGTCAACAATGCCTCTGAGCTTGTGGCGACATCCCTTTGGGGATAGGATGGGATGCCCATCATCACAAACAAATGAAATAAAAGTGAAGCTTCGTTAGGCCAGCCCGGGCAGCTTGAGGCCCAGACGGACCTCCTGTTCTCTGCCCACGGCCGGGAGAACCGAAAGGCCTCGGGACGGCAGAGGCTTCAACTGTCCCTGCGCTAGACCAAACATCGGCTCATCTGCCTGATAAGCCCTGCCAGCGGGAGGGATCTGGGCCAGGCTGGGGGTGGCAGAAGGCAGGAGCGATCTCCAGAGGAAGGGGCTGAGGGGAGTGACTCTCTAGAAGCTGAACGGCCGCAACAAACACCTCCTGGGCAGTCCCCTGGGTGTGATTGCATGTCATTGTGCTTATTATGCCTCCTTTCCCAGCTTCACTTGTCCCCTTTCAGCTCCTTCCGTAGCTTCGGGGGGTGGGGGGAGGCTGGGCCCTTGTTACTGGGTGGAGGAGGAGACTTCACCCAAGGGGGAGTCCCAGCTCGTGCAGCTGCCTCAGTCTCCCCCTTGGCATGGCAGAAGTCGGTGGCATCCCCATGGTGGCTACTAGCAATCACTAGCATGGGCTCCAGTTGCCTTTTTCAGAAACAAGGAAGTGTTTGCTTTTGAAACCAAGGGCAACTGAGGACAGGGGTTGGCAGAGGGCCCGGAGCCATAACTTTGGATAGATTCCCCCTTTCCAACCCGCCAGGCGAGTGGCATTTGCGAGGGGGGGTTTCCTGTGTTTGTGCCTTTCTTCCCAGCCTTCACTTGCCACGACCACGGGGCCACCGTGCTCCAGTATGCCCCAAAGCACCAGCTCCTGATTTCCGGAGGCCGGAAGGGCCAGGTGTCCGTCTTTGACATCCGCCAGAGGCAGGCCCTGCACTCCTTCCAGGCGCACGACTCCTCCATCAAAGCCCTGGCGCTGGACGCCTCCGAGGAATGCTTTTGCACCGGCTCGGCCGAGGGAAACGTGAAGGTCAGGACGGTGCCGGAAGAAGGAGCACCAGGGCAAAGGGGGGGAAGGGGGTTACCCTACACACGCTTGCTCACTTGCATGCATGCACACGCGCACACACGCAGAGGGGCCAGCGCTCGGCCACCTCTGATGCAACACCTACGCCGAAGGCTTTGGGTGCAGAGCAGAGCGGGCCGGATGCGTCCCTGAGCCTGCACATGCCCTTTCTGCCCCTCCCTGCCAAAAATGGGTTTCCCCAACCCCACCCCACCCCGGAGCAAAAGGCCACACATGGAAGGCTGAGACCCGACGAAAGGCAGCCCCTCCTCCGAGGGCCAGCATCTGTCCCAAGAACCCGGCTCTCCTCTCTGGTGCTCGCCAGCCTGGGGAGCATCAGGGGCTGCCTTTGGGGTGGGGGTGGGGGCCACCTGGCCCTGCTGGTTCTTTCCCGTGTCCCCATCCTGGCCAACAGTAGCTCCCTGGGCCAGAGGGGGCTGAGGAGCTGCACGCCAAGCAAGCCATGTGTGGCTCAGTGGTGTTCGCTGCACTCAGAGGGGAGGAGGGCGAGATCCGACCTCGCCGTAGCCTGGCTCAAGGCTGGCGCAACCCTTCCTCCGGCTGCAGGTGTGGCGGCTGACCGGCTACGGCTTAATCCACTCCTTCAAACACGAGCATGCCAGGCAGTCCATCTTCCGGAACCTCAGCACGGGCGTCATGCAGATCGAGCTGGCCCACGGCAACCGCCTCTTCTCCTGCGGAGCGGACGGCACGCTGAAGATGCGGGTCCTGCCCAATGCCTTCAACATTCCCTCCGGCCTTTGTGACCTCCTGTGAGCCACTGCTCCAGCTGTGGCGGCTGCCCTTTGGCAAAGAGGAGGAGGAGGAGGAGGAGCAGGAGGCTGGCACTCCAGGTTGGAAGAAGCCTGTTCCCCAGAAGGAAATACTCCTCCTCTGCCTGCCTGCCTGCCTGAGTCAATCATTGCAGCGTTGCCATGCTCTAGTTGAGATTTCCCCAGGAAGAGCCATGTTTTGACCTTCTTAACAACCGCCACCCCTACACACCTTTGTGTTGATGGGCGCACTGCACCTGCGGCTGGCTGGCTGGGCACGCCCTCCATCAGAGCCGACGTTCTGTGGGGCAGGCAGTGGTGGCTGCCCCGCCGGTGCTCTCTGATCCCCTTGTTCACCGAACGGAGCACCACGTTTCTGACAGTCCCCCAGCCTGTGGGCAGATGCCGCAAGGAAGCTGTTTCTCGGCCCATGTTGGAGGGCGGGGGGGGCGACTTTTCCAGACCCTCGTTACTGAATCGAAGCATGCTTTCATTTCCCCGCGTCCTCTGTTTTCCAAATAAGTCTCAGTTAATGAAGGGTATTCCAAGTGCGTGTGGTTTTTCTGTTGTTATTTATTAAGGATCACTGTCGTCATTATTATTATTATCATCATCATTATTAATAATATGAATATTATTATTATTATTATTATTTGGGTTCATGCCACTACGAAAATGTGATGACCACGCAATCTGTGGACCATTGTGCAATGAGGAATGTACTGTAGGGTAAATGTGCTCTTTCTATGATGCTGAAAACTTTCCACCCCCAGCCCCCACCCCCCATTCTCAATTTTAGGAGGGATGCAGTCAGCACCATAAATGTCCCCCTCCTAAAAGCACATTTTTTTCACTGACCCCCCCCCCCCGAGGAGTTTCACTCCTATTGCCTGTGCACTTTATGCTTCTTTGAAATGCTGTTTTCAGGCCGGAGGCTTTTTGACAGAGAAGCGGCTGCGGCTGAGAACGGAAAGCTGGTACTGAGTCCTCTCTTCTCGTGATTTTTTTTTTAAAAAGGGTTTCCTCCTGATACTGCCCTTCTGCCTCCCCTCCCCCTTGCCATAACATGGGCTTTTAGGGGCCTAGAAACAAGTGGCGGAATGGCGTGAGAGTGAAGTTACAGGAAGGGAGCCCGGGTTCCAGCTGGCTTCCTTCCTTTTCCCATGGGTCACGCCCTGTCTTTTGTTCAGGCTTGCCACCCCCACCCCACCCCTTTCCAGGGCCACCTCTTTTGACTCCTGCCTTTGCACTAGGAATGTATTGTGTGTAGTGAGTCAACGGGAGCCCCGTTTCCGGTGATCCTCGTTAAGAGTTTTAATTCCGTTTTATTTTGCTTCAACAAAAACCCTTGCAAGAGAACTGCGTTCATGAAAAGCTCTAGCAAAAGGTCCCGATAAGACTGATAACGAGGCCACGTTTGGGATGAATGTCAGGTTACCACGTGGCGAGCTCGTTAAACAGTCGACAAAACTGGTAACCTAAACTGTGGACGCCGCATACTGTATAAACTATGCAGAGGTCAGTATTGTTTGTTTGTAATATACCAGCTCTTGTTTGTCATCTTTAGATGTATTTTTCTCTGTTATAAACAGGAAGGCACAGTCTTGCTTATGATAACAAGCTGATGTCTGTGTATTTAAATGTTGGCAAATTGTATCTCCCCCCCCCCCAAATCAGAATGTGGGTGTCTGTGCTGTACCATAAGACTGCAGGTGGGAGGAAATGATGGGAGTAAATGCACCTTTATATAAAGGCAATTTGTAATTGCAAGCTGTGAAGTATGTATATGAGGAGAAGGCAAATTGTCATTTGTTAGTTTTACCTTTGTAACTTAAATAAATTCCTTTTATTTCACGGAATACCCGAGTACCCATCCGTTGCATTTCACAGCCATGGGGCTAGGCAAGTTGAAGCATAGAATCATTGCGTTGGAAGAGACCCAATACATGGCCCTTGCTCGCTCCGCCCAGTTTATATCCACCCTGGCACCTGTGGGCTCAGGGAGTCCAGCAGTTCCTGCAGGGAAGTTGTATTTGTTTTATTTTAACTGCCCGTGACATTTCTAGTGCACCATACTGGATAGTTGGGTGGCTTGGGTCGGGAGTTCCATTCCCCGCTATGCAAAGGAGCCAGCCAGCCTGGGTGACCTTGGGCAAAAGCTGCGCCATCCCAGGGCACCCCTGAAGCAGAGAACAGGAAACCCTGGAAATAACGTTTCCTTGGCAGGTTGGTGGTGGTGGTGGTGAATCTATTAACCCCTCACTGAGCTCAGTTCTTAGAAACCTCAGGAAACAAGGGGTTTAAGGAAGCACATGATTGCATAACTTGGATGTCGATGATGCCTACGATAGCAGCAAATGCAGCAAACGGCCGCGGCGTGTCTTAAAGGGAAGGCCTGGATTCTCTATGGAGGACACGGGTGAAGGATGACTAACAACCCAGCGAGGGAAGATCCTGGGCTAAGCCAAGTGTTGCTCCTACACCAGCGGAGGTGGCTCTTGCACCACCAGGCTTCTGCTATGCAACTAGCTTGGTCTTGAACACAACAGAAGTCACAACACACTGCCCAATGCAGCCCTTTACTCACTAACATTTTTATTTGCTTTTTGTGCCAATGGGAAACACACACACACAGAGAGATGTGCCTTTGATCACGGGTGCTGCTTTTTTCTTAAAGGGGGGGAACTGGTTAGTGAGTGGGAAGCCTGCACCAGGACTGTCAAAAAACTCTCAAGAGATGGACCCCACATAGAATGAGAAGAAAGAAGGCGGAGATCCTCACCTCTCTCCTCCACGGAAGAGCAGAAGAGTCTTGAGCACAAGCCACATGGGCTCGTGAAGGTCCATACTGCAAGAGAAGGACCGCATTGTCTGCCCTTGAAGACACCATGAAAAAAAAAAATGACCCACCTCTGCTCTGCTGCCTCCAGCTCTCTAAAACTAGCTGTATTTCTTACAGTCCAGTAGCCTCTACTATGAAATGTCCAGTTAGCAGACAGGGCTGCCTATCCTTGTTAAACACCTGCCTCTTGTGATCTGTTGGTCTTGGAACACAGTAACTGCCTCCCCCCCCCAAAAAAAAAAAACCCTCCGAAGTGAAGCCGTGGGTCAGCTGGAGCTTTCCCTGAAGATCTTACCCAAGCAGCCATGTGACCTCATCACTTGGGTATCGAAACACACATGATTGTAACCTGTGTGTGTGTGTGTGTGTACCTTTTCATTCAGTGGAGTTCAGCGCTCCTTGAACAAGATTTAGTGAGACAGGTGGGAACTTTATTTCTCGAAAGAATTGACCAACATTTCTTTAATGCTCAGGACACGGCAAGTGAGATAATCTCCCTTCCTAGCCTAGCCCAGGGCTGTGAAGGCTTGGTTCTTATGGGACTGGGTTTGAGTCGCTGAGGATGTAAAGATGTACAGGCCAAATCTGGTTTGCCCCTCTTTTTTTCCCCCTGAGGGGTCCCTCCTATACAACCAGCAGGTGGAGTGGATCACCCTCTCTTTGGGGAACAGCGAATGGACAAGGATTTCTTTTTGACTTGACGTTTTGAAGAACTCATTATTTTCACAAAAGGTGCATGTGAGGAAAAGAAAGAAATGGAACATGATCCAGTGGAAGGTGGGTCTCCAGAAGGGGAGACAAACATAACCAGGGGCATGGAGTGGAATGTGTTCAGCTGATGAAATGGACAGGGTATTGCATCAGGAACCCGTGTTCCCACGTGTGAAGTCGCCTCTCCGCGTGACTGTAAGAAATCATGGCCAGCACGGGGGCCAGTGTTGAGTTGCTCTGCTTGGGGAGGGAGACTCGGAGTGCGAACCCTGCTTCTGTGAGGGACAGTTTTAACTCAAAGCTTGTGTCGAGCTGCTTCTCTCTCAAAAGGTCAAACGCGAAGGCCACACGGATTTGGTTTTTGTCTGTGATGTAGAGCACCCCACAAGCGATGAACGCGCTGCCGGCTTTGGACTGCGGGTAGGTGGTGTTGATGTAGCGCTGGATGGAAAAGGTCCTCTCCTCCACCTGGGCCACCGTGATGTGCTCATCTGGCCTGGAAAGGTACATCACCCAGAGGCCGTTTTCATCCGCCGCGACACTGAAGTAGGATTTGGAAGCGTTAAATAGATACATGCGTTCATAATACCAAGCGTTTTCGATGGAGAGGGTTTTGGACGCCCCGGTGGCAAAGTCATACCTGGAGCAAACATAACAAGAGAAGAAGCAGAGCTAAGAACAACGGCAAGGGAGAAGGCTGGAGCTGCCTTCTGTTTTCTAACATGATTTCAGGTTCCTTGCAGCCCCACTCACTCAGTTTGTCTTAGGCTAAAACCAGCAGCAGAACAGGGCTTACATGCAATTGCAGTCAGAAAGGACCTTGGAAACCAACCTGTCTGTCTGTCTCATGGTTCTCCATCTTCACACCTCCAGACACTTGGGACCTCAACTTCCAGAAACTTTGCATTTCTATGCAGTTGAAGGTTGAAATAGCTTGAGGATCAAAGGTTACGGCAAACCATTGATCCAGTCCAAACCTAAGTTCACTGCAGGAGGTGTGAAACGGTCTGAGACCATAGTGTGCCTGACAAAGGGCCACACACAACCTCTTCTTTCAGATGCTTCCAGTTAAGGAGAAATCGACCTCTGCAGGCAGCCTGTTCTCCAGCTGAACAACTCCATCACTGATGAATGATTCTGCCTGAACTGTTAGGAAAGGTAATGCTTTCCCAAAATCTGCTCCCCTAGCTTTCACTCCTTCGCTTCTACTCCCAACAGAGGAGAAGCTTTGCCCACTATCTGTAATGACAAGCCTTGAGATATTTGATGACGGTGACCTCATCTCCTCTAGGTTGAACTAAATCCTCACATTTCTTAGAAACCTTGGTTTCCAGGTTCCTCCCCAGCTTCGTGGGCACTGTCTGGATGTACCCCCAAATTTTTCAATTTGGTAAAGAACTCCCTAAATCTTACAAGCCACACCTATCCCCTGTTTAAGGAGCAGGCACAACAGCTGTAATGCTACAAACATAGCATCACAGACTAATGGAATTGAAAGGGGTTTGTATGTCCATTGACACACACACCCCAGATCAAGGCCAGAATCCAAGTCAAAATAAGAGACAGATGGTTGTCATGGCTGGGTGGAGCTAGAAGGAGGGGGCCGTTGTACGCAAGGTGGTCCTGAGAAATGCCCATTTCTTTGTCGCTACAAAATGCCACCCTCCATTCCAAAGAGCGCCAGGTCAGTTCTGCCACGCAGCACCTATCGCGGTAAGACAGGGGCGGGTGGCAGGACCTCCACCCTTTCTTTTCCTTGCAGAGCTCTGGAGTGCTCCTGTCCCCATGTAAGCAGGGAAAGAAAAATCAGGGGGAAATGGGGAGGGTGTGCTAAGGGGGCACAGATAAGTTGATTTGGATGGCTTCCATTGCTGAGCAAAACAAACAGAATTAAAGAGTAAACAGGAGGGAGTGATGGAAATCACATTGTTCACAAAAACAAGGAGATTCAGCCAGAGGTTGACCTTGTATTTGCTTTTGCAGAAGCTGGCTGGATGTTTAGTCTCTGAACTACTTGTGTGTGTGTGTGTGTGTGTGTGTGTGTGTGTGTGTGTTTAAATTATTCTGTAAATTATTTAATGGTGAAGAAAGAATGAAACAAGAAGGAGACTGGTAGGTCAGAAAATGTTATTTAAAAGGTACCGAGGTGGCACTAATGAAACAGTTAAATATTTTGTATGCCTTGGTTTAGCCACTAAACTCAGTGGAGGCTACAGCCATGAACATGGAAGACTGAAAGGCCAGGAATGGAGGAGTTTAAAAAAGACCATTGAACACCCTCTTGCTGAGAACTGGTAGTGTAGTTTGGGGGACCCAAGATGATTCCAGGGAACCACCCTCATTCCATTGACTTGGCCTCTTCCCTAACAGAACAGACCAAGGAGAATACCAGCCTCTGTTTTTCCAAGCGGGACGTTATCCTTGGCCCACACATCCAGTGCTTGAAGGAGGCAAAGGCTCAGTTGGAACCATCTGGTTCCGGAAACCTCCTGCCACCCCATTTCAAGGAAGCAAAGGCGCTCCTCCTTCCACCACCACCACCAGCAGCAGCAGCACCACCCCGGCACTCCCACATCTGGGCTTCTAATAACCTGCAGATGGCCAGCGCTCAGTTTCCCCAGCAAGTGCTTTGAAGCCAGGAGCTGTGGGATGCCCCGCCAGCAGGACAGAGTAAAAGGGCTGCCTGCTGAACAGACACTCGGCTTTTCTCTAGAAACCTGCCAGGTTAGAAAGGAAGGAAGGAAGGAAGGAAGGAAGGAAGGAAGGAAGGAAGGAAGGAAGGAAGGAAGGAAGGAAGGAAGGAAGGAAGACATTTTATGATGACACATTATGGGTGAAAGCAGAAGACAATCAAGGGGTTTCTTCTGACATAGGTTCTCCCAGCTTCCCAAACTTGTCTTTGTGTCAGGAAGCACTGCTTTCTCCCCATGTCGGCCCACCCATCTCCTTCCTTACTTGACGATGATATTGCGTCCAACACGCTGGTAGTAGAGAGCGTTGTCGTAGATGGCATGGCCGCACCCATAGTAAGCCCAGGGGAGCTGCGTGATGTTGTAGCTGTCCTCGCGCAGTGCAGCCATGTCCTTGTATACTTTGATGATGTGGCCTGTCCAGACAAGAAGCAGGCAAGGAAGGCCTTGAGTTGAGCCCGTGTGGCCAGCAGGCTTCTTAGCACCTTCCCGGAAACATCATTCCTGAAGGAGGCGCCCAGGGCAGAATTTCCAGTGGGAGTAAGAAACCAGAATGGGACCAGAGGACCATCCTCTGCCTCCTGGATCTCCACCCACCCGCCCGCCATAAAATGCTGTGGCTTTTAACATCTGGAGAGCAAGCAAGCAGCTTGGAGACGTATGGGAGGAACTCCGTAGAAAGTGCTAAGATCTCTCTGTGCTTCTAAAACCTGACAGATAAGCCACCACCAGACCTGCTTCTATCTTATCGGCATTGTTATGCCCCACAAGAGCTCAGGCCACATGAAGTGGGTTTGGTCCTGAAGATGACAATACAGTGGTACCTTGTATAAAGGAATTAATTGGTTCCAAATGAAATTATGTTAAGCAAATTTTCCTTTATACAAATTCCCATAGGAATGCATTGAAAATGGAGTGATCCCATTTTTATGTTGTATGGATTCTCCCCATAGGCAATTATGTTAAGCAAATTTCCCCTATCTCTGGAATTTTTTATGTTGTACAAATTTTATGTTATACAAGCTGTTTGTTATACAAGGGTCCACTGCAGATGTTTTTTGGCCACCTGTTTCAGCACGCAAACTAACACA
>JAHTLZ010000252.1:10235769-10253269 GCA_023846285.1 Phrynocephalus versicolor | reverse complement strand
TATGGCTATCTGGTTCTTCATCTTTATCCACAGCCTCCTATGGCCAAAAGCTTCAGACTGCAACTCCCATCCTCCCCACCCCACCCCACCCCACCCCTGGTGCCTGTGCCAAGGGACAGAGCTGTAGTCCCAAAGGATGGAAGGGTGCCAGATTGGCAGAAACTCACGGATGACGATGCCTCCAGGGCTCTGGACCCAAACCATCCCTGGAGATGCCCAGGAAGGAACTAGCGGGGGGGGGGGGGGGAGAGACCCGAGTGCAGGGCCCTGGGTGGCCTCACGGAAAGAGAAACAGGTGAGGGGTTGGAGGCCTCCAGCGGGCGGGCCTTTGTCCCAGGCTCCGAGAAGCCAAGGCTTACCTTGCCGAGGGCTGCTCGCCTTCCACCCCCACCCCGGTGGCCCATTATCTCCTTTCCTTCCCTTCCCCACTGATAAGACAGAAGCTAGACACAGCAGGGGATGGATCCAGGGGGACGCCAGTCCCTCCGGCGAGCTAATCAAGCAGCCCCTGAAATAGGACAAGGAGGAGCAGGCAGAAGCCGGCCGTGTTCTGTGCTCGGGCATCCTTGACGGGGCACGTTCTGTTCTGAGCCATGGAAAAGGGCCATGTCCCCACTTCACCCGCTCACCACCTCCAAGAGAAGCCCGTCTTCCACAAAAGGTGACACGCTCCACAAGCAGCGTGGCCATCACGAGGAGGTTTGTCTTGGCTAATGCCACCAGGCAGGAGAGCTTGCCAAAATGCCAGGGCAGTCGCGGAACTAAACGCAAACATCCCCATGTCTGGATAAGGCCATGGAGCGCATGGAGTGGTGCCAGATTTGGGCAGCTGCCGCCCTGCTCGGGATGTCGTGCCGAGGTCCCTGATGCTTCTGTGGGCATGCAGACGGCCACGGTTGGAGCTCGTGCATAGCCCTGTGTCCCACCACGAACAGAACCCTACAGACACTTAGGCAAACCCCTGAATAGGAGCACTGGGGTGGGTTGCCTCCTCTGCAGTCTTTGAGTCCTCAGAGATCAAGGCCTGGTGCTCAGAAAACTGTATGGAAGAAGCCACAGCACAGAGAGTGTTTGCTTCTAGAACAAGAGATCAAAAGCCTGCCTCCGCCAGACCCAGCCGCTTCTCTGGACCACCAAGGGAGTGGGTTGTTTTTTTTAATTTAAAGGCAGCCTTGGCCTTTCCAGGCCTCTTGCCACCAACTCCCCCCCCCCAACACCAACACCTGCCAACACTATCTCCTCTTCCTCCCCACACGCCTCTCATCTGCCTGCATGCCTTGACGCGCTTGCACCTGATCTCACCCCCAGACTGACACCAGCCCCTGGCTTGATCCAATCCCCAAGGAGGAGAAGAGAAGGCGGAGGGAAATGGAGATGGGGGGGGGGCTCTAGGATAACCCGCTTTGATCCCACGAGAAAAGAAGTCCATTGGCCATGACTCAGCACCCAGATAACCCCTGCAGAGGAGGCACATCTGTGGATGCATCTCTACAGATGTGCACCATGACTTGGCAGGAAGCCCCATCCGACCCTACAAGGCAGACCCCCGAATGTTTGCATCCCACGCTCCTGGCTCGAAGGCTACAGCACCGAGAGACCCTCACCTGTGCACTCAATGCTGTACATTTTCTCTTCAGCTGGAGGTTTTGCTTTCCGCTTTCCGGGAGGGCCTGGGGGGCCCGGAGGACCAGGGGGGCCCGGCAGACCAGGCTCCCCTTTCTCACCTAAGAATATATAAGAAGGGTGGGAGACAAAAAGTGTGGTTTTAAACTGAAGTGGTAGGAAGGATCTTCAAAGGTGGCCCTAAGAAGATGCTTCAAACTGGGGGGGATCAGCAGCTTCTCTCCAGAAGGGGTTGATTCTGGGGGGTGGGGAGGAGGAGGAGGAGGAGGAGAGCAAATCAAGATCTGGAACCTCTCCAAGAAGATCATCCAGGGCTGTTCCTCTGGCTCCCTGCATTCTGGCCGTTGGGATCAACCACTTAAAAACATCTCCAACCCCCAACCAGAAAGCAAAAATTGATTACTGAAGGAAGTATACTCTGAGATTTATGCAGCAAAGAACCTGCGAGCTTGGGGTGGGCACCCATCAGAAATCCCAAGACTTGCTCTTTTTAAAGAATAAATGAATGAATGAATGAATGAATACAGTAAATCTGAATTTGGCCACGTTGGGCCAGAGACCAGAGACCGCACATCCCACAGGCCGTGTCAACTGAGACATGACTCAAGAGGCCTCCCTGCCTCCCTCCTTCCCAGCTTCCCCCCACCCCGTAAGCCCCCTTTCCCCTCTCACCTTTGAGGACCAGCTCATTGCTGGGGTCTCCTTTGTCCCCCTTGGCCCCTCGGGAGCCTTTGTCCCCCTGGGCCCCTTCCTTCCCAGGCAGGCCAATCTCCCCAGGGTCTCCTTTTTCACCTCTCTCTCCGGGGTCTCCTTTCGGTCCTTCCAAACAAGGGAGAGAACAGTAAACTCCAGGCATGGTTGAAGATAAAAATACAGTCTGTTGCCAGCCAATGACCAGGCAGCCCCAAATTTTAGGGAAACAGGAATCCGGGGACCTGTCCTTTGGAGAGACACGAGAATTCCTGGTTCTCTGGATGCTTTTTGTCAGTGCAGGAGGCAGGCGAGGGGGGGGGGATGGGAGCAAATAGTGGCCACCCTAAATAAAATATACCTGGTTTTCCTCTTTTTCCAGAGTCACCCTTTTGTCCAGGGTTGCCCGGAAGGCCATCTGATCCATTCAAACCAGGCAATCCATCCAGCCCTGGAGGACCTGCTCAAGCCAAGAAGACATGTCTTAAGCATGAGCGCATTCCACACATGGGAACAGAAGTGGTGTAGAAGTAAATCTGAAAATGTGCATGCTCATCAGGATGGTCCCACCCAACCTCCAACCTCAACAAGGAGAGTACGAAAATGGAGCAAGCTGAGTTGATCTCTATCAACACATGAGGAGCAGTGACCTCATGATGACCCTTAATTGCCAGTTCAAGACCAGGGCACCCTCATAAACTTAGCATTGCTGTGGGGAAACCTGCAACCATCTTACAGGGAAACACAGTCCCAGAGAAAATCCATTTGCCCCCCATCTACTGTGCACCAAAGCTTAAGAGAACATAGACACTGGGCTGGGGGGGGGGGAGAGAAGGAGGAGGAACAATTGGGTCACCATCCTCACAATCTACAATGTCCCAGGGCTTCAGTCCTGCAGGACTTACCACCCAGTCAGATGATTGTCGATCAGCTGACTTTTGAACACCTGAATCTAGAACTAGTCTAGTTGGGTTGGTTCAGGCATATGCAGATTTAAAAACAAAACACAGTGGGCCATTTTATGAAACAGATGGTGCGGCATGCATCTGAACACTTCTCGGATCACTTCGTAGTCTTTCCAAGTTAGTTCCAGAAACAGCAAAGAGACAAATAAAATACACCCTGGGCTCAATTGACCCCAGATGTGCTGCAGAACTTAGGTGGGGTGGGATAGGCAGAATGTTACTGAGTGGACATTAGGTGTTATCAAAGGCTTAGAATGGAAGCTGCTTCTACAGCATTGCCCAGGAACATCACTGTAGTTGCATAACACCCCGCATTTCATAGGGAAAGAAAAGGACAATTGAATTGGAAATTAAAAACAGAGAGAAGCCATCACATCCGCTTTGAAATGCTTTGGGACAGAGACAAATTGGCAGGATGCAAGCAACACCGTGAAAATACATTTTCTATCAATATGAGGTTAAAGACAAAGAGGACAGCCTGAAGAAGTTCTACTCTGAAATCCTTAAGGTTCCAATCCTCAACTCACTTCCAAGAGGCTGCGTATGGCTGAACATAGAAATACCGGTACATCCAGGATTGAAACTGGCTCTCAAAGTCCACAGGTGACCCTCAATCTGAGCAGGTCATGCTTAGTTCATGCTAAAATCTCCCCCTCCTCGGACCATCAGCACCCCATCAGAATCACCAGGAAGAAAAGAAAAGGCTCAGAAGTGCAGCTGAAACAATTTATTCAAAAAGAGTTCCCACTGACTTAAATAGAACCTCTAGGCTGAGCTACATCTTACACCCATGGGAGCTGAGATTTAGGGCAACTGGGAAGACTCGGATTTCAAAAGAAAACTCCATAAGAAAACCATCAACAAGCAGTTTTAAGGGACCACAAGATTCTTCCACTGCATCCAAGAACAGGACAGCCCGGGAAACTTTTTTATTCCTCCTCCAAGTCTCCATAATAGTCCCCCATGTCCTTACTCTTTGAGAAGCAAAGCATGTGCATTGCACATGTGCACACAAAAAAGAAAGAAAAGATGATCTGTTACTGACTGTTAAGAAAGACACCAAAAAACCCCACCATCCAGGTCTTCTCAATCATTAATAAAACAGGTGTTGTGTGAGGTCCAGGGAAAATGTGATGGCAGGGGGTTGGACTAGATGGCCCTTGAGGTCTCTTCCAGCTCTATGATTCTATGATTCTATGAAATGGAGATTGTGTGTAAGCTCTACAGACATTGCCAGGCATCATCCTCATCAGTAATGATGAGACCAGCACAGAGGGACATCCCAAGGAAGACAACGCAGGCAGAACAAACCAGGAAACATCACATTTTGTGTTGATTTCCACTGCTGAGGTTTGGTTATAGGTTCATCTGCAGGCAAGCATGAGAACGGAAGAGACAAACATTGTTACCTGGTAATCCTGGTGGCCCTGGAACGAGAGTGGACAAAGAAAGAACAGAAAATAAATCACCGAGTGTAATGTGATGCTAAAACATGTTTGACAATTCTTACAAATAGGAGCAGTTCCAAAACAATCCCTTTTTTAAAGTACCATGGACTACTCAAGCCACCAGGCATGCTGTAGTCCAAAACGGTAGCTTTCGGACTGCAATTAGTGCAGTGCTGATATCCCCCTCCAATAATGCTGAAGTCCTTCAAAGGGCATTTGTGGAGCGGGAAGCTCCCCCCTCCCCAAACATTCAGGCATTTGGGGGCTGCATCTTTTATCCGCCCTTGCTAACATGACCAAGGGCCAGGACGATGGGAGAGGCACTCCTCACCTGAAGGAGGCCAGGATCTCCATCCTCGCTGTCCCTGCACATGGTAGCCAGCTGCCCACCTGACACTGAGTTGGCCAGCTTCCAGCCCAGACCCAGGAGGAGGCACAGACGATCCAAAGCAGAAGGGGCAGCTGGGCTCAGGACCTGACCTGTCCCAGCGAGGTCTGCTTCCCAATGCAGGCTGAGCTTGGCCCCCAGCATGGAGCCTGCCGTGCCCCAAACAATCAAGAGAAAATGGCAGTTTGTCATTGTAAACATTTTCTCTCCTCTCTTCGCTTTGGGGGAAAGTCTTGTTGCCATTGTACAAGAACTCTTCAGAAGCCGAAGGGAAGTGTCAGACTTTGAAAAATACAAGCAGATAAGAGCCCTCGTTTTTCAGTGCAACATCTTCCCAGCTCATATTTTGAAGAATGTAATCATAAAAGTTCCCCCCTCTCTCCCTGTAGGCTCAAGCCCTGATTCAAACTTTGGTAGGTGACTCTTTGACAAACGTTCTTGTTGATACAAAGAGAGTATAATGGTGCAGTTCGAGGAACTGCCATGCAAGGCTTGGGGTGCGATGTACGCTTTTTGCCTTTTGACAAAAGTCCAAGAAATCCAGTCAATAACGGCCTTGCAATGCTTTGCCTTGGTACCTCTCCCCCATATATATCCCCAGTTCAAAAGAAGGGCCATAGAAAAGATGGCCCATCCATTTGCCTTGTGAGCAAAGCAGCCGGCTTACCTGTCAAGCAGACGCCCTTTGTGCTGTTGCACAACTCCACCATCACATGGACCTGCAATCACAAAGAATGTCTAACATTGCTGGCAAGGTTTAGGACTCCAGATGCAAAAAGCACTTCCTCCCAGGAGAAAACCCACCTCCCTCCTTCCAGAATCAGTGGAACGATCAAGGTGTTAACCCAAGTGTTCCACGAGAAATAGCTATGAAGTCAGACAGGATACATTTGCTCCCTCTCGCTCCATGGGACTGGAAGGGACTGAACTTTATCCCTCCCATCATCCATGCTGCCTGGGGCTGATGGGCACTGTCATGGAATGGCATGTGGAGAAGTCAAGCTTCCAAGGCTGCCCTCGTGTTCCTTATTGTCTTCCAATGGTCTGTCCAGAGAGAGGACAGCTCCCTCCTAAGTTCTCCATCTAAACTAGGGGGCTCCCAGGCAGGAGAGCCACTCCTCATCCCAGGGGGGGCGTCTCTGGGCTCAGACAGATGCCACCCCCCCGGGAAAGCTCAAGAATTGGCATCTTTCCATCAGCAAGGCAGGGACCCTCACCCTCACCCCCACTGGCAGCCAGGATCAAAGACACCAGGTGGGACAGCGGGAAGCTTTCCCATGTTTCACCAAACACTCGTTAACACCAATTAGTAACCATCAGTTAAGAGCTCATCATCATCATCATCATCATCATCATCATCATTAAAAGGAACATGGGGCTTTGTACAGAAGTCATGGCTTACACATAAGGGAAGAGGCCGCATCCCAATGAGGAGAGGAGAGGGGCCCCAATCTGAGAGCAAGGCCACCCACTGACCTGTTTTGTGAAAGTATTTTTTAATTCTGTCATCATAAGGATTGGGTGCAATCCCTGCCCCATAAAATATGCCCTAGAATACATTTCTGGCAAGGCACCACTTGTGGGGACTTGGGAGGTTGTGACTGGCAGCCTGATATGTTCTGCACACTCTATGTGCACCCCCTTCCTTAGGGCTGGAGGTCTCCCCACCCACTGAAGAGGAGGGGGGTAGAAAGAAGTCTTGTTCGACCTTCCATGGCACTTTCTCTTGTCTCAACTACCAGCAAAGGCCAGGAGGGCTTGGGGGGGGGGGAGGCGGGCATTGATGCTGCTTGTTTCTGGCAGTGTCTCTGCAATTGGCTCACATTGTAACTGTGTAAAACCAACATCATTTTCTTATAAAAAGCACAAACAAAAGCAAACATATACTTTCAAACACAAACAAAGCCGGCACAAAGCAACTGAAGCAACTGACAACTGGAGCTACTCGGATGAGTAGTGAAACGTTTCGATCTCCCAAGAAAAGAAGTCCAGTTGCCAGGACTCGCACAGTGGTACAGGCAATTCTTCCAGGGCTTTCTAATGCCCCAGAGCCCATGCAGTACAAGTGCAGCCAAGGGAAACCTTCACCCTTTGCATTAAAGGGGTGGTTTATAGAGAGCATTATTTGCCACAATGGTGTTCAAGTGTTTTTGTTCTCTTCTCCTGTCAAGGACACCAACAAATGCTTCACCCTCTGGTTGAGTTGGGAAACGAACTTTGTGGTGCTCCATCACCACATCCAAGGAGGAGAGACATGAGATTTTACAAGACTCGGGTCTTCTAACTGTGCGTAGTTTATCCATGAGTCTCTCAACCTCTGTTCCTTCAGTGCAGGAGTCCCAGATAATCAATGTGAAGCCATTTAGGAAGTTGACTTCAAAAACATCTGGAGGGCTGAGGACTAAGAACCACAGGCCTGGGTTTCTTTTCTCAGCTTTATGCCTGCCTGATGTTAACGGATTTGGACATCCATCAGAACCAGTCAGTTTCACTCATAGCCAGGTCTCCTGAGTATGAGCCTCTCCTGACCGGCTAGTAAAAAGAAGACCAGAATCTGACGTTGGCCTTGAACCCATCAAAGGGCGATGGTCAAGAGCCTCAAAGCCATCCAAGGATGAATGGCAAACCATGGGGTTGGCACCCTCATTTCATTCCCAAGGACGAACACCAGGACCACCAAAGCTCACTCAGGGCCTCTGCTAAATATTTCAGGACCCTGCCTCTGGATGACCGTGACTGAAGAAGACTGCATTTGCAAGCTCTCGTCCATGATGTATCAATAAAAATGAACAGACCGTGCTAACAAAAGTCTAGCTCTCGGCCACCCATCCAACAGCTCCTTGCCCGCTCCATGCAGCGTCTCCCAGTTTTAAGAAATGAGTCATTTATTGCCAATGCTGGCTTTTAATTATTATTATTTTTCACTGCCCCCCCCAAACTGCTCCCATCTCTGTTTTTATTTCTGAGCTTTTGTCGATGAGGAACAAAGCGGACTGATTGCTCGCGCTTTGCTGATCTTCCTCATCAGAGAGTGTTTTGTCAACTGGATGCAATCACGGTGGGAGCCGGCGAAGGACATAAACGGAGGAGCCGACCTGTAGGATCATCTTGGCAAGAGAAGGAGCGAAAGCGGGGAGAAATGGCGACACATTTCGACGGTCCTCCTCCTCCTCCAGCCTTTCTCTCTTGGCACAGGCTCCCTCGCCAAGTGCGCAGGCAGGTTCGCCGCAGAGGTTCACGTCAGGTTTGGGGCGCCACTTGCTTCTCCACAGGCCAAAACGCTGCCTCCTGAAACAGCACCACCCACGTGGAAACTGCACTTGGAGCAGGACAGGGAGGCATCATCTCCCCCAGTGGGAGGAGGAGGGGGATTGGCAGACCGGAGGCCCCGATGCAGCCATTGTCCACCAGTGAGGCTGATGTTTTTCCCAGAGTCTTTTCCTCATTACTCTCCGACAGAGAGGCATGCCAACTTTTCTTCAGGGAGGGGAGACCAGAAAAGGAGCCTCCTTCCCAGGTACTGTGGGCCATGTCCGGCCACATGGTTTCATCCCACAGTGGCAGCGCCCCCCCCCCCCCGTGGCTGGAAGAACACAGTCCCGAGTCATGGGCAGCCAGGGCTTGAAAGGACCCGGTGTGGTCCAAGGGCCTCCACTGCATCATTCAAGCGGGAGGGGGGGAGGGGAGTCCTCCCTTGAAGGGGGCCTAGAAAGGCATTCTAAGGGTTGTCGTCGTCCAGCTCCCAGCTTCACCCTGGTCTTGCATCCTCAGGAGAAGTCCCGACAGCCAAGCCTCTTCAAAACCATTCTCGAAAGGGGGAGCCTGTCCCACCGTTGGCTGATGGCCACAACCCAGAAACCTTTCCAGTTAGGGGACTCTCAGGAGAGATGCCTATTCACTCTGTCCTCAATGCCGGGGCTAGTTTCATAAGCCATGAATGGAGCCCCCCACCCTACCCTCGGCCCCACCCCTTTTGCTGGCGGTCCTTCCTTTTTTGAGTTCACATTCTTTCTGAGATAAAAGTGAGACAGAAATTGAGAGATTGGGGGGAGGGGTTCCCACAGGTTTACGGGGGCATCTCTGGGATTTTCAGAGGCAAGAGGGATTGTGCTGGTTTTGCAGTGACTAGGGTACATTCTAAGAAACTGGAGGTAACTAGTTACCTATCTTCCTGCAGTTTGCTGCTTTTTGAAGGACCATGTAGGTCAGTTTTTGAGTAAAGAAGAAATGTCATCAAATTACATTCCCAATTCTCAAAACCAGAGTCTGTCATTTGTGCCCTTTCCTAATTAAATTGCATTTCAAAAATAAGGCAACCAGTATTTGGGGAGTTGGAAACCATCAGAAAGTTCTTCCAGATAGTGAAACAACCCTGTTTTTTTTTGAGGCATCAAGAAAGATGTTGATTCCAGGCCATGGTCTGGACTGCACCGGCCTTTTAAAAAGTCTTGTGCGGAGGGGTTCATGAAGAAACTTTGACGGGCGTGGGGGAGGTTGCACACCTTCCAGAAACAGCGCACAACTTGACAGGAGTGGAGGCTGACCCATCCAGACCCCCCCCCCACCAGAAGATGCCGGCTGCAGAGGATGCGCGCTCCGGCCCAGACCACCTCGAGGGCTCCAGTTGAGGCTGGGGGCTTCTCGGCCCTTCGACTCCCCCGTGCGGGGCTCCAGACTAGCAGCCCAGAGGAGGCGAACGGAAGGCCAGCGTGCCCGCCCCTTGCTAGCCAGAGTTGCCTGCGACCAGAGAGCCCACGCTAGCCCAGGAGGAGTGGGGGGGGGAACACCCGAGGTCTACAGCCCCTGGGCCTCCAAACCCAGAGAGAGAGAGACCTGGGCTTCCCCGCTCCTCCTCTTTCCTTCCCGGCTGGGCTCGCGTTCTCCTGCCGCGCCTTGTAAGCCGCCTGGTGCCTGCGAGGGACAAGGCGGGCGACCGAAGGCAGCCGAGTTCGGACGCGAGCAAGCGGGCGAGCCGCAGCCGGGAGCCCTTCCCTCCTCCTCCTCCTCCTCCTCCCTTTTCCCGGGCGATGCCGCCGTCCCTACCGGCACCATGGAGTAGGTCATCAGCATCAGCATGTCCTCGCTCTCCGCCCGGAGGTGGCCCTTGGCCAGTCCACGCCGCCGCTGGCTCCGCTTGTTCCGGCCGTTGCTGCCGCCGACGGCCGCCGACCCGGCCAGGGCCTCCGCCGACGGCACGGGCGCCGCGGCGCTGGGCCGGGCCAGGGAGCCGAGCGAGGGGGTCCCGGGCGCCTCCAGCTCCCGCCGCTGCGCCGCCACCTCTTCCTGGAGGGCCCGCACGGCCGCGCTCAACTCCTGCCAGCGGTCCAGGAGGAAGACGGTGCCGGCCAGGCTGAGCGCCGCCAGCAGCCCCACGGCGGCCAGGGAGAGGCACCCCGGGGGCGCAACCAGCCCGGGGGACCGCATGGCTCTCCGGCTGCCCCCCGCCCCCCCAACCCCAACCCCAACCCCACCCCACCCTCCACCAGCCGCGAGGAGGGCCGTCGGACGGACGGAGGCTGCCGGCGCGCTCTCCCCGACGGGGCTGTCGGCTCCCTGCGCGCTTGTGCCGGGCCGGGGGCGGCGGGCGCGCCCTGGCCGCCGGAGAGCCTCGGCGGGCGGGCAGGCGGGCGGGCAGGGAGCCAGGGAGGGGAGGCGGGCGGAGGGAGGACGGACGGCGGGCCGGTGACCCGGTCTCCTAGTGGCTTGCCCAGTCCGGGCCCTGGCCTGCCCTCCCAAATCGTCGTGGGTGTCCCGTCCCCGGCCCGTGGTGCCCCCCCCACCTCGCCGAGCGCTGCCAGGAGAGGCGGGCCGCCTTCAGGGAGGCGCAAGGGGCTCCCAACGGCTTGGCAGACCAGCTGGGCCCGGGCAGGCAGCTGCTCTCCAGGGTGCCCGGGAAGCTCCTGCCACCGCCCCCCACCTCCACCTGATGGGATACATCAGGTCTGTAACGCTCCCCTCACCATGCCCCTAAATAAAGACATTTCCAAGTCCTGGAGGTCCCTTGGGGCAGAACAGGGCCATGTGGCTGCCTTTGCCCCCCCTCGCTTCCATGTGGCTATTAATGCCCCCCCCTCTGAACCAGGTCCCACTTGTGGCCCATCAAAGCCCCCTCCACTTACTGCTTCCCCTTTGAGGCCAAACAGGGGGGCTTTCGGGGTGGGGCTGGGCTTCATTTGGGCCCCCTTGATTGCCCGTTTCAAAGCACCCCCATGCTCTTCCGCAGGAGCCCTACACCCACATCCGCAGGAGCGAAGCCCCCACCACCACCACCATGGGTCTCCCTCCTCCCCCAGGACAGCACAGGGAGAGAAGCATCCTCAGAAGCATCCGCGCATCATCAGAGCTGACATTTGGAGCATAGCAGGAGGGACGTCGCGCTCAGTCCCCCCCCATCTGTGCTTGCTGGGGGAGGGGGGAGCCAGGCTGTTGAAAGGTGCTATTTTCCAACACTTAATACTGCTAATTAAAAGAAGTGGAGCTGGGGTGGGGGGGTGGGGGAATTATTCCCACAGAGCCAGCAATGCACAGGCATTCTTTGGCAACAGCCAAAAGGGAGAAGGCCACATGGCAGAGAGGAGCAGCCTCTGAAAGCCGGAGACATTGGGCTAGTGCACACCTTCCAGCACCACTCCCAGAGGGGAAGCAGAAAGAACTACAAAGCCCCAGAATCACCCTGCCAGCAGGACCCTGCAATCCTAGCAGCTGGGAAGGAGCATCCTGGGAGTCTGGGGTCATCACACCAAACTGTTTTTGATTCTCTTTGAATTCTGGTTTTGATTGTATCGGTATTTGTGTTTTGTTTTGTTTTGTAATGATACACTTTAATTTTAAACATAGTTTAATTGCATTGTGCTTCTTATTGGAACTATATATTGTCTTATATGCATCCACTGCAATTTAATATACACTTAATTAAATAACAGTTATTATTTAATAACAACATCAGGAACATGTTGGGCACAAAAGAGGAATAACGTCTTTTCTTTCCTTTTTCCTTTTTCCTTTTCTTTTTTATGTTCCCTTTTCTTTTCTGTCAGTAATTCCTTGTCTGTGCTTCCAGGACTAGACTGAATAATTTATTCAGCAAGTGAAGTCCCCAGAAAACACAAAGCATGTGGACCCAAGTCACTTGCATGGAATTTCTTCTTGGAACAATCAGATGCTTGTTTGTAAAAAAGAGAGATGAATCACAGAGAGGAAAAGAAGGTGACCTGGGAGGGAGCAATCAGCCCAGACTGGAGAACATGATGCCAATGCATGAATCAGAACAGGAGGCCCGGGCGTAATTGTTAACACCCACCCACCACCCATTCATGATCCGCACCAAGAGATCAAAGCAATTGCTAGCAGAAGTTCTGGACCAGCGCCACAGAACGGCAGGGCTGCACCCATAAGTGTTCCATGACTTCACTCCGGCTGTGACCGGGCTGGGCTGGAGCTGGCTGGCCCCAGCCGGATCCAGAAGCCAGATTGCACGGATTCCCCACATCATCCCCAAGCACTGCGCCTATTGGTGGAGGGGCCACCATCATCCCCTCATGAGAAACAGGATGGAGCCTCCTGCAGTCCTGGCACCATCAGATACCCAGGTTGGAAAGGCTGAGGAACCTGTGCTTGGGGGAATGAGTAGCTGGACTGTAAGTCCCAGGATCTCCCAGCGGTGGGATCCTGATCCCTTTCTTTAAAGTCCTGGTGAGAATACCGCTGGGACCCACGCCCCATGTCCTTGAACCGCATCCCCCATTATCCGTCACCATTGGCTAGATTTCCCGGGGCAAATGGGAACCGAAGTCCAGCAGTGCTGGGAAGGTGTGGGGAGGTGCAAGCAGGCAGCCCCGGGGGCTTCACAGGAGCCGTCGCCCTCCATTCCCGGGGCTGGGAAATGCTTGCCCCTCTTCCCACATCAGCATCTTTCCCTTTTGCCTTCTTTGGCAGGAGTGCCTGCTGTTGAATTGATCGGGGGGGGGGGGGTTCCCAAAGGAGACTCCTACTGATGGCAGCTTTCTTCTCAAAGGTTTCTGCTCAGGGCACCTTCCAGGAAGCTGCAGCTGGCTGGTGTTTTCCTGGTGGCCCTTGGAGCAGCCTCAAAGCCCTCCTTTCCCATTGAAAGTCCAAAATGACTCCTGGGGAGAATCGTGGTCAGGTACGTTGGTGCAGAAGAGGCGACACAGAGTCCTGTACTTGGCAGAATATGTGGCTTCTGTGGGATGGTGTGGGCAGACACGTGGAGGTGCACAGCCAGGTGACTCGGCCACGTCGTGTGCCAAAGGGTGTTTGTTTGGAAGGAAGTCTGGCTGGGTGTTCAGCAGAGTATACTCTTCCCTGAGTGGGTTGACGATGCATTTTGTGACATTCTACAACCCCAAAACACAGGTCTACCCAGAGGTTCACAGCTGTGCTTCCTTTGGACTACAAGGCCCAGAATCTCCCGACCTTGCAACTGGAGTGCGGCGGGGGGGGGGGTGGCCATTCAATGAAGCACTTAGAATTCTCCGACGCCATTTGAGCAAATGCGCGGCAATTCTCTAGCAGAGAACGCGATCTCCAGAGACCAACAATTGCAGGATTCATTTGAAGGGAGACTTATTACTCTGGTTAACACAGGATTAAAGCTGTGATAAGACACAGTGTAGAAGAGGCATTTCTTTGAAAGGCTTACTATGCCAGCCCAGAGGACCAGCATAGTCAAAGCCATGCCTTCAGAGTCCTGCATAAAAGTATAGCCAATGGTAAAGCCAACAACAGAGTAACAGAAACTAGAAATGGGGATTGAGATCGACAGACCAGAGATTTTTAAAAGGCTGGGACAAGCCAGAGATGCCTCTCCCTAGGGGAGAAACACACTGATCTCCTCTGATTTGGGAAGCTCAAGAGAGACCAATCTCTTTTGGGGGTTTGGCAAAAGACTACCGAGGATTGGTAGGAAAAGCCAGGGGGAAAAGCCCTGTTCGGAGAACAGCCCGGGATGGATGCAGAGGCAGCTCCCTAATAAGTCAACATGCCCAGCAGCACCCAAGAGTTCGGCGTTGTTTTCTCAAGGGACAGAATGCCTCTCAAGTGCAGCTCAGCGGCTCTGCAAGGGGGAGGAGGGACAGGGGTGAGAAAAGTGCACTAAGAATACAGAAATCTTTTAAAAGTAAACAAACAAGAAATGTTTGAGCTTTGCATGCCATCCAAAAATCTACTGCCCCAGGCAACCACCTCACTTAGACTAACCGGACAACCAGCCCTGATCCAGCTCTTAATTACAGGGTTTGATCCTTTATACAAGGCGTCTTTTTAATCCACATTCCGGAAAAGAAATACAGTATTTTTTTCAGCACCACACATTTCCACAGCTGCCTTTTTGGCTTCCCAACAGAAATGTCTGCTGTTTTGAAAAGGCATATCTCAGGTCATGTTTGGCATCTAGGGGAGGACCATCTATATCGGTATGATTATTGCCACTATTATTATTTATTGGGGGGGAGAGATCCTCCCCCCTTGTTTGTTTGTTTGTTTGCAGCCCCCCCCCGACTAGTATGATTTCCCAAAGAGCTCCACAGTTTCAGGAAGTGTTAGATTAAATGCTACATTTCCTGAACATTTCCTTGACTTATATTCAGGTCAATAATTTTAGCCACTGAGGCAAGTGCTTGGGTTGGTGGCTAAAAGTCATTTTAAACATTGTGTGCTGCTTCTCCTTACACCCTCCCCCCCCCCGCCGCATTGTGGGGGAGCGGCATGCAATGTTTAAAATGACTTTTAGCCACCAAGGCTAAAAGGCCTTGGCGCTTGCCTCAGTGGCTAAAAGTCATTTTAAACATCACACACCGCTCCCCCAGCTCACCAAGGAGGAGCTGCCAGGCCCTGCTGCAATTCCGACCCTAGACTTATAATTGAGTCAATACGTTTCCCCAGTTTTGGGGGGTTACATTAGGGGCCTCGACTTATACTCGAGTCGACTTATACTCGAGTATATACAGTATGCTTTATTTTCGAAAAGACAGGAGCTGGGTGCTCTGGGACATGGCCGCTTGGCCCCAAAGGCCACACAGGGTGGGTCATCTTCTGCCCGGATGCCCAACCTGTGACTCCACACCCAGCGCCCTAAGCCACTGAACTTTCCAGCCAGCTGGACATGCGTAAGTCAGGTGGACTTAAATCTTCCCCGTGTAGCCTTTTAAAAACAAATTTACCTTTCCCTCATTCATCCCCACCAGCATGAAATGGACTTGGTGATACGTAGGACCCTTCCAGCTGTGCAGTTGCAGGATTACTCCGAAATAATAATACTGTAGTAGTAGTAGAGTGCTATAATAATAATAATAATAATAATAATAATAATAATAATAATAATAATAATAATAATAATAATAATAATAATAATAATAATAATAATGAACAACAACAACAACAACAAACAACAACAATGCTATTCCCATTTTGGGGTGGTTAATCAAAATCTGGTTTCTAGCCAAAGAATCAACAAACAAAAGAAACAAATAAAAATAATTATTCTGTCTCGGACGAAAGGGGAACAGGAAAAAAATTGGTGCATTACTCTTTTTTATTTATGTATGTATAAAAAGTATGTTTTTATCACAGTATGTTTTCTTTTGGGGCCTGCCTGGTCTGGTCTGGGGAACTGGCATCTTTTAACAATGTTTTGACTTAAACCAGACGGGCACCAAAAAATGGAAATAAAAAAAAAGAAAAATGAAAACCGGACTTGACTCAATGGAAAGAATCCAGATTGCACCTGAAGGTAACCAGATCCCTTTTTGACAAAAAAAAAGAAAGAAAGAAAGAAAGAAAAAAGAAAGAAAGAAAGAAAGGAGCCCACGGAGAGATTAGCCATCACAGAAAGCTCGGTGAGTGATGGCAACAACCGGATCCGACCAGCGACTGCCAGAGGCTTCTTGGGAGACCTTTGCAGTGGCGGAACTGATGGCCTGCTGATGTTGGAACCGTCCCGTTGGATTTCAGTGCAATTCCTTGCTGGCCAAGCCGGGCTACCTGAACCTGATCCAACACAAATGCATCCCAGGACAAGCAAGCTACTATGTTGGGCGAGGGAAACTTTGCAGGCAGCTTGGCTGTCGGAAACTGTGAATTCTGTACCTGATGCCGGGCGAGCATAACTGAGCAGTTGGGGATCGGCACAGAACCATACTTCTCTCTGGCACTTTGCCCCCACCCCTCGCTGCAAAGGACCAGTGCCAGCCTCTGGAAGCCTGGCAGGGAAACTATTGGTTTCTTACAGGTCCATCATTCTCTGGCTTGCAGGGCAGGGCAGTGGGGTGATGAGAGAGCAACGCTACCCTGGCCGGACAGACGCAGGTCTTCGCTTGGCCTCCGGCTGGCATAATTCTCTCCTGGCCCTTCAGGTGAGAAGGCCATTTCTCTTTGAACGGCTCTGACAGCCAAGCCCCCTCCACTGGGCGCTGTCTTGGTGGGGTGGCTTCCCAGAGGGATGGGACTCGCCTTCAGGCTTGGATCGAAGGGCCTGCTCTGAAATGAGATCTGTTTCCTTCCCTCCCTTCCCAGGAAGAGCAGAAGGCAGCTAAAACGTGAAGCAGAAGAAGCAGTTAAAAGCCGTTCCTGCAGAGTGAAAGGGGGAGCATTTCAGTGGGAGGAAATGAGTGGGAAAGTGGTCATCGCAGCCAGCCTGACACGAGACTGAACCCATGCCCGGAGAGGTGTGGTAAAACACGTGATGAAATGGTTGTCCTGCCTTCCAGGTTAAGAGAACGTCGTCCTTTATTAGGTGAGTATGTGTGGCCAAAAAAAAAAAAAAAAGCCCTCTGAACCCACCCACCACCACCCCCGCAAAAACCACCCCAGGTTAGATGTGAGGTAGAATGTGTGATACCATGCTCATACTTTCAGTGACATAGAGGTGAGGATGAGTGATAAAGGGACCATGTGGCAAAATGCAGGGTATGTTGCTTGTCCTGTGCTTTCTGCTGGACGGGGCTCTCCTACGCCTCGGGCAGGGCATGTTATGAAAAGTAAATTGAGTCATGCCATAGTAATTTCATTTGCATACCACTGTCCTTGGTGGAGTGCAGATAGAGCAAGGCACAGCCAACCATGGGAAATGGTAAATACATGGGTACATGAAAACCACAAAGGACCACCAATTATCTCTCCATAAAACAGAGGCGTGTAAATTAAACAAAAATGCACAGCTCTGTAGAAAAACCCCAGAAGCAATTATGCCATTGTCCCAAACAGGATGTGACCTGCAAGGTTCCGTGGTTTTGGTTATTGGTGTGGGGGGGTGGGAGTTTTATTCCCCAAGAGAGCCTCCATGACCAAGGCTGGGTGCAGATGATGATGATGATGATGATGATGATGATGATGATGATGATGATGATGATGATGATGATGATGATGATGAT
>JAHTLZ010000252.1:10204072-10235759 GCA_023846285.1 Phrynocephalus versicolor | reverse complement strand
ATGATGATGATGATGATGATGATGATGATGATGATGATGATGATGATTCCCTTCTAGGCACATTAATAGCAAAGAAGTAATCTAGGCTCTCTGTAAGAAAAAATGGGTTTTTCTTTTTTCTTTTTTACAAATCCAAGTGCTGCTGGAATTTATCAGTCGGCCAAGTCTTGCATTCTTGGACTTGTACCATCACCTCCGCCCAGAGCGCTTCCGTTCCAGCTGGTGGGAGGGGTTTTTAGTTGGCTGAAGAAACTTAAAGGCAGTCCTTCGATGGAAGGCATATGGAGCACGAGGTAGAGAGGCTTTATGTGCCGGCCCTACCATTGGGCAAAGTGAGGCCAGGCTCCGTAGGTCAGATGGGGCCAAGGGGCTGAGTGAGGCAGGCAACCTGCCAGTCCCGCCTGTCCTTGGTCACACAGTGGGTGCCTTCCTGAATCACGGAGGATCATTTATCCAAGCAATTTGGTAAATGGCCTCTTGTGTCTGCCACAGAATGTTGCCTTTGCCAAAAGGACAATAGGCAATGTAGTATAGGGAGGGCGGTGGGGTGGGGAAGATTCTCTACCATGAGCTCTACCTTCACATGCCTGAGGACTAGGCTGTAAGACTCTTGTCGGGGTGGGGTGGGGGGTGAAGGGAATCTAGTCTGTCCAGAAGACTGTTGTTCCGAGGAAATTTCATATTCTCTGGCATGGAGTTAAGTCTTCTACTCCTAAGTGTTCCATTTCGGCGATGGCCCTCTCCCTGCCCCCCCCCTACTATTTCATCAATTCTGTGGACTCCTTCTTTCTAAGATAACAGTCCACTTTCTGGTTCTTGGGGAAGACAAAAGGCCTCCATTTTCTTCCTGAGGTTTCTTGAAAAGCAATTCTTCAAAATTGTTCCATCCTGGCCGATAATGTCTGTAATGATGATGTCTGTAATCATTTTGGATGGGCCTTGAATTGAGCCCCTTGGCTTCTTAATTCAGTGTCCTGCCCTCTTGTTCATTAAGTGCAGAGTGCCCTCTTCGTGTTTCCTAAACCCTCGGGGAACAAATCCTGATAGCTCTAAGATAGGAAATGGCTGTTGAAATCAAAACCACTGCGAGCCAGCATCTCTCCCAGACTTCTGGAGAAATGAGACAAATAAGGCTCAAACTTAGCACGCCATTAGGTGCAAGAGATGACTTATCCTAGAGCAAGCTTTTGCCCCCTTCACAGTAGCACCTTGGCTTCCTTTCGTTGTTGAGTGATCACACCCCAGAAGTAGGCCTGGTCTCCATTGTTAAGGATAATGGCTCAGTGTTTACGACCTGGAGTTCAATCCCAGGTAGCAGGCTCATGGTTGACTCAGCCTTCCATCCTTTCGAGGTTGGTAAAAGGAGTCCCCAGCCTGCTGGAGTGGGGCGGGGGGCAATGTGTAGCCTGCATTACTGTAATTAAACTGTAAGCTGCCCAGAGACTACTTGAGGTGGTATGGGGCAGCATATAAGCAGAACACTTTGATTTTACAGCTCGCAGCATCCCTAAGCAAGGGCAAAGGGGCACTCATGGTCCATCAGTCCGTCCATCCCTCCATCCATTGCTAGGTTCCTACTTCACCTTTCCACCAGGAAACCGTCCTGGTCCCTCATGTCTTCTTTCCCATTTTTCATTTTCTACAACCTTGAAATGTCTTTCAGACCAGAAAGACAAACAGAGAAAGAGAGAGAGAGAGAGACTGAGAGAGATGAGACCTCTCAGAGCTCTCAACACTATTCAAATCTGGCTGACCATCCTGCCAGCCTTCAGGATCTGGCTACCCTCAAGAGTCATCAGCAGAGAGAAAGAAACTTAACAGTTTCCTCCTTCCTTCTACCTTTCCCTTTGGATGCATCTGAGAAACTTCTTGAAGTGTTGCTAGAAGACAATTGCTTTATGCCACCTACGCAGCTCTCACTGGGAAGAGGTTCTGGAAGGATATTTCAGTTTTGAAGCCCTCTTTCATGCTTCATCCCCTCCCATGGGGAGGGGGCAGAGAACAGGGGGGGGGCACTCAGAGGCACTTCTCGCCTAGAGGCTTGCTTGCATTACGAGCTCAACGCGGGAGAAGTGTGGAGACCGTTGGGTTGGGTTCAACATTTTCTCCAAACCCAAGAAGACGGAGCTCTGCTTCTCTCTCTTTTAGTGCCACTGGACCCGTGCTTTGAAACACATTTCTTTCATAGTGGGGGGGGGGGGGCAGAGGTGGGGGGGCAGCATGTGGGCTGCAGCTGCTCAGATGAAACATCCTACTCGGAGCAGCTGTAAAGTAAAGCCCGCAGCTCTGTCTCTCTGCCGGAGGGGGTGTGTGTCCAGGACAGGCCGTGGGAGGGCAGCTGGGAAGCCAAGAAGGCAGGAGTAGGAGAGACAGCTCGGAAGGCCAGCATTCCTGCATGCAAAAGAGGTGTCCGGGCGCAAAGAGGGAGGGAGCTCAAAAGCACTCCAAGAGATGTCTCTCATTTCGAGCCTGCTTGCCACCACCAACGAGGCAGAGAGGGACTTTGGGGTCTGAATGGCCACCTCGTCCAACATCACTTCGACCAGCTGCCATGATGCACTCAGGGCCGTTTCGGAGCAAGAGACGGTTGCCCTGGCTGAACATCCAAGGCAGGTTACACCGCCAGGCCTGGATTCTCCTCAGCCATGATCCAAGGAAGGCGAGTAAAAGCTAGAAAAGCCAGAGGCTGAGAAGAACTGCTGCAGGAGGGGTGCCACTGTTTTGTGCAGGAAAGGACTCCAGTGCCCACGGAGCAGTATAGGCACCAAGACTTTTTGGTTGCACCGGTCAAGAGGCTGCCCCTATGTGAAAGTGGCCCAAACTATGTTGGCTTGGATCCAGGTGTGGCTACCTGTCCCTGAGCAAGTGGGAGTGGGGAGGCTTTCTATTCACTCCTCCCCAAGGCCACCTCTGCCCCCTGCAGAAAGACCCTTGCAGAAAGCAGAGTTACGGAGGGTTCGTTCATTCGGATTAACGTTCCCTACACCTATGCCAGACAGCATCCCTGCCAGGGGAACGGAGGGCCCTCAAGTCTGAAATAAGGAACTTTCCAAAGGTCCGAAAGAAGATTGGGGGACAGGGGAGCTTCTGAAGGAAATCGGCAAGTCCGTCTTAAAAACGAGATGGAGAAAATTTTCCAAGGCACCACCTTGCTTTGTTCAATTTTTGTTGCAAACCAGTAACACCAATGGGATCCTTCAGCCTCTCCAGGTTCCCACACTTCCATCCAGGGATCTGGAAGTGAGGGCAGGCAGGGAAAGAGCAGATGAAGAGGGACGGAGCCGTTTGCAATCCAAAGGGTTTAAAAATGGGCACATCCCCCTTGGCGCCTTCATGATGCTACTGAAGAAGAAGAAGAAGAAGAAGAAGAAGAAGAAGAAGAAGGGATTGTTTCGTGGGAAATTAAAACTTCAGGGCAAACAACAAAACCCCAACGACGGCACATGGGTAGCTTCACCAGCTGGGCAGAAGGAAATGATAGGTAGGATCAACTGAGGCTTGGGCATCAAGGTTTGGCTTAGGTCCCTTCCATCTCCTTTGGTCCATCCAAGTGGGAGGAAGGATCTCATGCGAGAAGTGAGAAAGCAATCATCAGAGAGTGGGAAACCATGCAAGTGGTGGACAAGAGGTGGGAAATGAGGATTATTGTTTCGCTGAGACGAACGTAAACACTTAAATCCAGGAGTGAGAATGGCTGAGTTTTGATGGGAAAGGAGTTTGGCGAAGGATGCCAGGGTCCTCCAAGGGTGGACTGGAGAAGGATGTGGGCATAAGTGGAGCACCTGAAGGATTTCACTGCACTTGGTAGATATTTTTTGAAGAGGGGCTCCTTGTTCTCCGAGTTGCTGCCCACGCAATCTTGGAAAGAAAATTGCTTCTGCTCTAGAAAAGTAGTTCTTTTCTTAACATTTCAACTTTTCAACTTTTAAATGAATAACCGGAGAACTAGGTGGTAGGAGGCTGAGCTTCTTAGGGAGTTACAGTCCGACAGAGATGGGCGGGGGGGGGAGAGAGATTGAGAGAGGGGGATAGACAAGGGTACAAATGCAAGATCCAGGCACCCAGCCTCCACGAGATCTTGGTCCACTGGACACCCTTTGGAAAAGAGGATTGTGCTCCGTAAAATAGGGTATCTAGTTCCCCATCTGGCCTCCCCACGGCCATTAAGGGAGGGGATGGGGGAGGGATAAATAAATCTCTCCTGCATTGAAACGAAGGTGTCAGGAAGCGGATTCCCCACCTTCCTTGGAGGCTACTTTTCTCTTTGCCTGGACAATCTGCCCGGCAGCATCCTGGCCCCCAAAGAGGACCGACTGCAGGGGGCAAGGAGCCGGGTGGGGGTGAGGGGGGAGCTTTTCCTTTGTCAGAAGGGGAGCGTGTTATCCCGACAGACACGTGCTCCTTCTTGCTGAAAGGAAGCATTTAAGTCTGATGCGGGGTGGGGGGGTGGGGGGGATACATCAACGAGGACAATTTCACCTCATTCACTCCCATTACACTTTGAATTAGGCACTGGAGGAGGCCTCTTCAAGGGAACAACTTGTCTCCCTTTTAACGCAATGTCCATTTCAATTACATCCCTCACACCATTGAGCTGATGCCTCCGGGAAAGATTGGCAGCTCCCTGCAGGGCCAGCAGTCAGAAACCCACCATCAAGGCCTGGAGAGATTCCGCTCCACTGTCCAGCTCCCCAGACCTTTCCTCTTCTCGGGGGATCCTGGGAACATTAGTTCTCTTGCAAGCAGGGAGGCACTCAAAATTTCTCTGACTTGGGAATGTTGATCTTTATCAGCAGAATTCGTTGCATTCTTCATGGCATGGGGGACAGCAAGGGCATCATCATACTCCTTCCTCCCAATGGAAAAAACTATCCATCTTTTTCTGTCTATATGGCGCACCCGTGTATAAGATGACCTCCACTTTTCCAACCCAAAAGTACAGTTTTGCAACCATGAGGATCTTGCCTTGGCTTATTTCTGGGTATAAGACGACCCTCAATTCTTAGTCTAACGTGTTTAAACAAAAATATAGTCTTATACATTGAAAACACTGTGATTTATTACCAATGTACCACCATTGGTCTCAGCAGCACACCAGGAAAAAATGCACACAGGTATTTTTCTTGCTCTCTCTCTCTCTCTACTGGCCACCTCCAAAGTGCCTTCAACCTTTTAGAAGACATGTCAGTCCACTTCCTCTCCGTTGCTACTAAGGATTGTTAACGGAATGATCACAAATTCTTGAGATTTTGATCTCTCACGCACACTCTCTTCAAATGTCCTTTTGAAGCCCTGCTTGCAACTAGCATGAAATAAACAGGCAAACAAAGAAATCTCCCCAAAACACACATGCGCATGAAAGCGTTTGTGATGGTGCACTGCATTGTGATCTGTCGCTCAAGCACCGTCCCATTATTCAAAATGGAGGCAGCTACAGAGGCTTTACATTGAACTACTGTAGTTACTTCCAAATTCTGAGTACTCTAGTTGAGAGTAACAAAATTCTAGTAGAGAATGGATCTACTAGACCAGTGATGGCGAACCTTTTAGGGACCGAGTGTCCAAACTGCGATTCAAAACCCACTAATTTTTTTTTTTTTTGCAAAGTGCCAATACAGCAATTTTACCTGAATACAGGTGGCTGCGAAAGGGCGATATCGGGTGCCCACAGAAAGGGCTCTGAGTGCCACCTTTGGCACCCGTGCCATAGGTTCCCCATCAATGTACTAGACCTTTTATTGGACTATATATCCCAGGGTTCTTTGGGAGACATTTTAGGGAAGGTGTGCCCAGAAACATAACAAATCATCATAACTGGACCAATCCCAGCAAGCTTCCTGGCTGGCCCTTGAGTTATCAAACTATGGTCATCTCCACTCCTAATAGTTTTTTGAGGGTTTGTTCCTCCCCTGATTGTACGCGCAGCCTAGATTTCTGAACTGTGTCACTTCTGAGCCCCTTGATGTTGGATTTGCTGCTTCATTCTGGTTGCCCACCACAGAACTCATTTTCTGCAGGTTGGCCTTTCAGAGAGTGAAAGACTACGGCTGGTTCTCCCATAGAACTGCCAGCCCCATGGTTTCTACATGATTCTCAGGTAACAGATGCCTGCACATCCTGTCGCTCGAGAAGGAATCTGGGGGCACCAGAGTGCCGGGTGTTCCATTGAGGGGTGACTGCGAAGCTCGGAAAATTATTGTGCAAAAGAAAGTGGGTTTACAAAGCCTTTAACATGCTTCCACCACAAAGACCTTTTGTAAACTTAAACCTGGCTCATTTGTGAGTGGCATAAAAAAGGACGTTGTTTATTCTCTTGAAAAAATCTATGGAGGCCGAAGAATTTGTAGCATTCAACTCAAGACTTTTGCACAGCACAAGGGCGTCAGTATTCTGGTTCCATTAAGCCAAGTTCCTGGGATTCCTCAGCATGAAAGAAACCTTTACTAAATCAAGTTTCTTTTTCAAAAACAAAAAATCCCAAACAACCACGACAAAGGTCTGCGCTTGGGTTTTAACCTCTTTGGGGCTGACTCCGTGAGATGCCTCCAGAGAGGGACACGTCACACACTCATGTCATCATGAGCCACGTCCAGAATTGTTTGCATGGATCAAGGAACACGGAGCTCAGACCCAAAGAAATATGCAATGCCCGCAATTCGTCCACAGGGCTAAACAATTGGTACTGAGGCTGCAACCCTGTCTCTCTTTAGTAGAGTTTATACCTACATGACTGTCCCCATAGCCTGGATCCATGGGAGGAAGACCGCAGAAGGAACAGCAGTGGAGATGCTTCCACTTTGTGACGCTTCACAGGCGCTTGTCTTTCTACATTACATGTCCTCTGTATGTTGCACCAGCCTCGTGGCATGGTAGTTACATTGCACTACTGCTGTCAAAACTCTGCTCACAACCAGGGTTCAGTCCCAGGTAGCTGGGCTGAGGTTGAGTCAACCTTCCATCCTTCTGTGGGCAGTAAATAGAGTACAATGGGAAGCCTGCATAAGAGTGAAATTGGAAGCAAGAGAGTGCTTTTTCAGCACTACGGGAAAGTGTAGAAGCCACACAAAAAGAGAGAGAGAGAGAGAGATGTATTCATTTTCATTTGTGCTCCTTGGTACTTTTTTGATGGTTACTTTATTAGCGATAATTGAGCCTTCTGATTCACATTTCCTCTTCACCAGAACAATTAATTCCAACATTCATCATCCTATGACAAAACAAAATACTGAAGTTCAAGTTGATTCACTTTCAGCTGGATTCTCACTCACTTTTTTTTCTCTCTCAACTCTGTTGCTAGACTTTTGGCTCGAGTACATTCTGCTATAGAGGTTAAATTACCAAATTCTCCTTTCAGTTGCAAAGCCCCCTGACCTACCACCACCACCACCATCACCACCACCACCACAAAAAAGTATATCTCTTAGCAACGAATCTCTTAGCAACAAGGAGTACCTTTATAAAAAAGAGAGAGAGCGAGAGAGAGAGAGAGAGCGAAGATGCTACTTAAAGAGTCATCTCCAGAAAATCTTTTCTGATCTTTGAAAGGACCACATCATTCACCAAGGTAGCAAACTTGCAGGCTAGAACCCTGAATCAGGAAGTGAGATAAAGCCAAGGTAACTTCTTACAAACGTACCTGTTTTTATCATTTGTCGTGTATGTCCTGCAAGGTGTGGGGGGGGAGGAATCACCATGTAACATCTTGGGGTGCTTTGCAGCTGGGTGAGTGGTCTGGGAGTTGGTGTCCACCCCAGGCACAGCTTTCACCCTTGGTGAGCTAGCGCCAGGGTCAGCAAAGATCAGCTTTTGAATCTGAATTTAATTTCAGCTCCAGCTTTCTGGCACTCAGGAGCAAAGCTGAAAGGAAGCCTCCAGACTTTACTGCAACTTTGAGCTGGGGAAGAGCAGGTGGTGGCTTTGAAGTGCTGGGTCCCTTCCCCTCTTGTTGTGAATTTGTTTGTGTTGGTTTGTTGTTGTTTGCCTGCCTTCTTTTCCGTCAGCTCAACCGTTTCTCATTGTGCTCATATGGAAAGCATTAATCCAAAGGAGGAAAGGGCTGTTTTGTTTGTTTGTTTGTTTTTGAAAGGAGCTAACTAAATAAGAGCTTGCAGGATTCAGCTTTTGCAAGAAGACAGGAGGAATAAGGACTTTTGGTGGGAGGTGGGCAGGGGAAAGAGATTATTTCATGACAGAAGTATGAGCTGAACCTTGCAACGGAAACGTGAGTGGTCTGAGGGATGTCTTTGAGTAATGATGACTGAGTGACTTACAAACCCATCTGTGTTTTGTGCTGTTTCTGCCCATTTGTGACTTACCTTCTTTGACATGACCAAGCAACCTCCTAAAATTAAATTTGCCAGGGATGGACCTTAAGGAAACGCTTGTTGTTGTCTATTCGGGAATGTCTTTCCCTTCTTGTAGTTATATGTGTGCTGGTCTCGGACACTTAGATGGTGATCCAAGGCAGTCACAGCATTGACAGGGAGACTGAAGGGGCTGTCGTTTCCAAGAGGGGATTGTGCACAGCCTGTTGTCACCCTGCACATTGTCTCCGGTTAATTTGGAAATACAGGCTGGCACATGCATTTTGACGACATGGTTGTGTTTGGAGAAAGAACAAGGGAAGAGGAGGTAGCAATGCTCTCTGTTCACCCTCACCTGCTACAGCCAGGTACCCCGAGGCAGCTTCATAACTGGTGCTTTTTAAATGATGCACTTAACCTTAAAATAAAATTGCCCAGCTCCCGAGGTACCGCAAAAGTTGTGGTTGTTGTAACAAATTAACTTATAGATCCCCACCTGGGAAGGCTGCTTCAGATGCAGTAGCAAAACCCAGATTTTACCATATGGAGGAGTGAGAGAGGGGGGCATGTGGATTATAAACTGTTTTCAGAATATGGCTTTATTGCTGGAGAATCCTTCAACATACCTGAAAAATGTGAACTGTTTCTCTGAGTGATAAGAAATTCCAGGACTGTGTCTTCTCTGGGTTGCTTTCCTCTGGAGGGAGAAACCACCAGATCCGTGAAGGAGATTTTGCAATTGCAACCACTGAATTTTATATAAGGAAAACAGAGGCTCTCCTAATAGCAAGCCCTATGTAAGCTCGCCTCCAGCAGTTGCTTTTTAAGGCTGCACATGCAAATCATGCCCCAAGATGCCAGCCCTAAAGCTGGGACGCTTTTGCAGACAAATTCTGAGCCTTTTGTAAATGTAAGCAGTGAGCACCTGCAGAGACAGATAACATATAACCAGTCTTACCAACTGGTAAATTCCCTAAGCAACTTTAGATGTCTGGAAGTAGCAGGACAACTCAAAACTTCTGTCTTGAGCAGGCTAGCCCAGGGCTGTCAAACAGATTGTCCAGAAACAGAGGTTAGAGATAGCTGGTGAATGGAAGAGGAAAATCCTTAACTAACAGGAGCAGCCCGTGTTTCAGAGTAGCAGGGCTTTTCTTCTGTCTCCTGGATAATGCAGCTAAGCTTGCTATGTTTTGTGACTGGTCTTCAGGATTTCAGCAAAGCATTCCCTTAAAGCTTTGTTTCATTTAGAGGGGAATGCTGCCTCATTTGTGACACAAACAACATGAAGGTGTTTTTGGCTCTAATTATGGGCCATCTTTAATGTCTGTTTCTGGCTTGAATAGCAGTGATGGTTCTCTGGGGTTTCGGGCCAGATTCTTGCTAGGAGACCCTGGAAAAGGAACACACACACACCTGCATACAACAGGGATCAGCACCCACTTATGTCTCTCAAACCAGCTCTCCTCCTCTGCGCAGGGTAAACCATTTTATGGCTTGCCAAAAATACAGTGTGAGAGAAATCTCATTAAATGAGCACTGCACCCTCACAGCGCAATATTGTAACTGGCCTCCCTTCCTCTCCTTGGGTAACAAACATTTTGCAAGGAAGCCTCTTGGTTGACATCTGCTCTGAAGTTTCTAGCAATAGTTTTTTGGCTTTTGTTTGGAAAGGGGCTGCCATTGCTGGCAAAACCGCTTTCCCTCTAACCGAGAGCCAGGCGTGGAAGGAAGTTTGCCGCCGCCACCCCCAGCAGTGTAGGGGTGAGAACGTTTCTACACCAGCCTGTGAAGCTCATCCCACCTGAGCCACTTCCTACCAAGCTAGGGGGGAAGCTCTGTGTGTGACCTTTAAGCAGGTGCAAGAGACGGTTCCCAGATGGGAGGCAACCAGGAGGGGCAATGGGGCCGCCCTGGCCAAAAGTTTTCCCCAGAGAGCAACCTTGGCCCCCGCCTTGCCTCCCTAATGATGGCAAGTCTTCCTCGTTCTCCTCTTTCAGGGTGGCTGTGGGTCAACGTCCCTCTTGTTCCCCTCTTAATGAATGGCAGAACGGAGTACAAGCAAAGAGAAAGTACAGCGTGAAATTGCAGGTACACGCTGGAGTCCTCTTTCCCATAAGGACCGGAGTTCTTCCATTTCTCGTTGTTCCCTTTCCCTTCTGAAAAGAAAAGTTACAAAGCTGCCATGGTAGACTCTCTGCTTCGGAGGGCAGGGGATCAAGGGGGAGAGCATTGTCTCTGGGGAATTAACGTCTTGAGATAGAACACCCTGTAAAGGCTCAGTATGGAGCATTCGCCTCTTCTTAACAAGAAACCCCTCGTCCAGGCAAGTGCCCACCTCTTGTGTGCTAGCCCTCTGGACATCACGGCTTGTACCTCACTCAAGAGGACCGGGCTATGCCAATAATTGCTAGCTGGCTAGCTAAGATGCATGTTGTTGGTGCATGTGTGTGTGTGTGTGTGTGTGAAGAGGTTGCCACTGCTGCCAGAGAAGACTGCAAAATGATTGAGGTTTCTTCCAGCTCTACGATTCTGTGATTGTTGTCTTTAGGCATCTGGAAGTCTGTGAATAGAGGCTGATGTTGCAGGCAACCCATCATGAGACTGAAAGCAAGCTGGAGAGAGAGGTTTCCGGCAGACTTTTGTGTGTGAGAAACTGGATTTCAAAGAATTCCTGCGCTGAAGCCCTAAAGAAAGCAGGCTCATTTCCAGATTCTGGGAAGCGAGAGGAGCTCACACAATCACACAAAATCAGCCATGAAATGTCCAATTATGTACTACCTATGATGCCTATTTTATGCAGATTTCATATTGAAATCAATTGGAGGCACCCCAAGTCAGGGGTATTCTTTCAGAATTCCTATTGAAATCTGATTTGCCCAGTTCACAACAGAACTTTTCACTTGTATGGTTTTTATTGAAGTGTAAAACCATAAAAGTTGTAAAAATAAGGTCAACACAATTACAAAATTGTATGACTGCCCAAAAAAAACCAACCACAGTGCTGATGTAATAAACCATAATATACTGTACTTTATATATAGATATTAGAGACAAAAAACAAAACCAAGAAAAATAAAAGAAAAAATAGAGAGTTTTCTAGATAAAACTAGCCTGTCTTCTTAGTGTGGAATCAAATACAAACAAAATTTAGCTATTTGTTTAGTAATAGAGTTTTCATCATTTAAAAGTTCTTCCAAGCCCAACTCATTTGCATCTACTCTTAGTCTATCTAAACGGGTGAATAAATCTCTCTCTATAAGGGTGAAGAGGGCAATGAAATTACATATGTTTCATTGATTCCAACTCCCTTTGAGAGCCTGTGCAATGTCTATCTTCATAGGAAATCTTATTCTGTCTCCTTTCCAAAACTCTTGAAGGGATAACTGAACATTGGGCCAGAATAAAGGCTCTCCAATCAGCCGGATCTTCCAGCTGTGAGAGGTAGGGTCCTCGTGTATTAAAGGGAGGAGGCCTTTTTGGTCTGAAAAGCTCTTAATGACATACGGAGGCTATATTCTACCTTCTACCTTCATTTGGGCCAATTCTAAGCATCTCAGAGCATTGGAGACACCTGTAAGATAGACTGGAAGAATTTTGGTTGGATCTTCTCTAACACACCCAGGTTGGCCATGGATATTCCAGTATAGGTGCTGTATAAGAGCTGAGCTAAGACTTTGTGTTGGGACAGCCTTAATGCTGCCGGGACAAAAGAGACCTTCCCTTGTTCGGAAAAATCTCACAATAGCATTAGCAGCCTGCTCAGCCTTCCAATTACAATGTGCAGTGTTAGCCCCTGACCAATCACTCCCGGAGCGGTGAATTTGGGCACTTCTTGTTCAACTTTCTTCCCTTCCCCAAGATCTTTTTTTTTCACTGTCTGCCGAAGGCCATCACTTTTATTTTATCACAATTAATCGTCAAACGTTCTTTATCACAATAGGCTGCAAAACTATCTAAGGCCCTTTGGATATCCAAACAGAATAACAGTGTCATCGGCCTAAATCAGTATCGGGAGGTGATGTGAAGCAAGCTTTTTTTGGGGGGGGGTTGAAATTTTAGGTCAGTCATCTGCTTCATCATCTCATTTATATAAATAATAGATGAACAATGTTGGGGGCAACAGGCAGTTGGCCGCACTGTCATAGTCGTTTTTTGCAAAAGGAACATCCATAGATTATACAGACTTTGTGTTTATAACCACTTCTAATAACTTTGTGTTTAAAGCTCTCCTTGTGTGACTGCATTGATACTATGTTATCAATTGTTAGTTTTAATGTTGCCTTCTAATGTTGTAACTAGCTACCCTCGCAATTCCCTTTTTCTCAAACTGAATGTGTCTTAATTGTAATGGACTGTATATTGTCTCTCCTTATTGTAAGTGGCCTTGGGTCCTTTTCCAAGGAGAAAGGCAGGGTAAAAATACTCAAAAATGAATAAAATAAAATAAAATAAAATAAAATAATTATATAAGAGGAGGCAACGTTACCATCTGGCTACATCCCAAGAAACAATTTCAATCATATTATCACCCACCCCCATATATTGTCTCAGTGACATATAATTACTAAAATTGCTTTGAGGGACCAAAATACAGTCACGTGGAAAAGTAGGCTGTCTCATCTGACAATTTAGACCCCTCTGCTTATAAGTTGGGGGATAGGTAACAGATATTGGAGCTGAACCAGGCTCGCAATTGAAAGAATGCAAGCATTCTCCATGGATAAATTGTTAACCACCACCACCCAAGCCAGTGTCCCTGGGACCAGCCCCAGTTATCCTTTTCATAATGTCTCTGCCACGGAAAAGTAGGAGTTTCAGTAATTTTTTTGCTGAAGTTGCCCAAGCTTCTCTGAGTGTTGGCCCTGTTCGTGTGTTTGGCTTGACTCTTACCCGTCCTTCTTCCTTCTAGGGTTCAGGACAGTGGGTCTAGGTCTGATCAAGGGTCAGGGTTACTCTTACAGGTGCCACCATCATCTGGATGCCCCACCCACCCCAGAGCAAGGGACAAGGGTATTTTCCCCCTTTTCCACTGTCTCTCCCAGATGTCTCATTTTGTAAAAGTTTCCTTCCCCTTCTCCCTCCCTGCCACACACTTATTCTCAGATTGGTTTGGTTTGGTTTGGTTTGGTCTGAGCTATTTTGGCTTTCATTAAAATGGGAAAAATTTCATCTGCATGACATTTTAGCCTTCCGGCTGTTGCATCAGGCCTCAAAAATATCGGGAGGAAGTGTTTAATCCCGAGCCACAGCACAGAACTGCTCTGTCCGAGACTCTGTGGTTTTGCTCCTCGACGTTTGCTGAGATTCTTGTTGGCGTTGGCGGGGGCGCGGGCCCCCCCCCCGGCGGGGGGGGGTTGGAATTAAAAGGCCACCGTTTCCCAGCTTCTGTGAGTGTATGACTCAATCAGTATTTTGACCGGAGGAGAGGCTGGAAAAGGACCTGTGAAAAAGGAAAGCCCTCAGCTGGTCATCACCTCATGACGGGTGCCTTTCCCTGTAGCTTGCCTTTGGATTCACGGCGGAAGCAGAAGCCCTCTAGAATGGCAAGGCTTCCCTGGGTCTCCAGGCAGAGAGAGAGGAACCAGAGGGCAGAAAGCTCCCAGGTTTTGAAAGGCTTCCTGCTCCTAGTCGGTGCCAGAGGCTTCCTGGAGAAGCACAACCACGTTCCTCAGTGTTTGCACCAAGCAGGCACACTGAAGTGCCAGGGGGTGAAAGGACCAAGTGAGGAGGAAGGGGGGCTCATGTGCACAGTCTCATTGTGACATGAACGGGTGGGGGGGCAACTGTGAAAGCTCGGGGCACCAACCTCTGCCAGCACCCTTGGAACAAGCCAAGAAGAGAAGAGCAGGAGCCATGAATCCACCGATCGTGGGCTTGGAAGGGACCTCGAAGGCGATGCCGTCCAACCCCCAACTCAAAGCAGGGATCCAAGTTGGACCAGGCAGTTTCTCTTAAAGGCCTGCCGCCTTCCAAAATGTGATGTCTTAAACTGCTCCGTAGGACGCTGGAAATGTCATTGACCTTCCTCGGATCACTGCCTGGCCTCCCTGTTGTCATGGGAAGGGTTATGCCCTTTCCGTGTTCCTTCCTGAATGGGCATGTCAGACCCTTGAGGCGGGCACAGGACCTGTGTGTGGTGCAGCCCACCTCTTGGGGTGTCCTTTATGGGCACAGCGAGGCGACTTCTGACAAGAGGCACTCCTGCATTAAGTGGTCACAGCCTCGGGGACTGGCACCTCCTTCCAGCCCTGAGCCAAAGGCTGCTTGGCCATGACTCACACACTCTGGGATAATCTGGCCACGACGTGGGGGCTTTGCCGTTCCTCAAGGACCTTCTGTGGTTTGGTTCAATGGCAGGTCCTCTACACAGCCCAGCTCAGCCCAGCTCCTCCCAACCAGGCTCGTGTTTTCAAGGCCAAGTGGACTGGCAGCCTCCCGGCTTGTTCTGGACGCTGCCTGAGAGGGTATCTCTGGGGGAGAGGAAACCTTGCGGGAGAGAGGCGGTGACCCTTCCCCAAGGGCAGAGCCTTGACTCACACACCTCCGACTCACCCACCCTCCTCTGCAAGATCTTGGGGTGACTCAGGGAGGCAGGGTGCACTACAAAGAGGACCCCCCCCACATACACACAGATGGAGAGAGACTCCCACCTTCTGCCCCAGGCTGTTCAATGGCAGGACCAAGCCCTCCTCAGGCACCCAATGGGGGACCCATGGCCCAGAGGCCCATCACGCGTTAGGGCTGTTGTGGCCAACACTCCAGAAGAACAGAGGAAACAGAGGGACCATGTCAGAGGAAGCAGCTTCTGGACTGCCCAGAGGGGCTTCCGGGAGGAGGGGCCACTTGGCCAACCAGAGGGAGCTGTGACTCCTTGGCCCACCAGCCTCCTCCCAGTAAAGGCTTCTGGGAGGTGTCACCTGGCTGGAACAGGGAGCGTTTCCCCACAGTGGTATTCACAATACCAGAAAAGAACAGGGACTGGCAGCCAGTTTGAGTGCCCACTCCACCCACTGGTGCTTCACCCAGCTGGGATGATCCTAGCAGGAATGCCCCAAAGAGCTCTGAAGTCAACCAGGAAGGTGGGAGCTTCGTGTGATGCTGGAACCAGGGTTGGCGGTTCGGTGCACCTACCCACAGGCTGGACTTCAGGGCACAATCCTGCTCAGTCCCTGAGTTTGGCTGGGCCCTCCCCTGGGCTAGATGGCAAAGGCAAGGCTCAGAGGAGCTGGCTGGGCACTTCCTTCTCAGTCTCAATCTGAGGGACCCCGTCTTGAAGTCCTAAGAGGCTGGGATCGCTCACTGGTTGGAGTATGTGGGATTCTCTCTCTCTCTCCTCCATCAATATACACATGGAAGTAAATCAGTTCCACAGACATATATGGGGCCTCCGATATGGAGAGTCTTCGTCTGCTCTCCTGACATTGAACGTCAAGAACACAATGTCCTGGCAGGCGAGCTCCACCTCGGCTGCAGCAGCATCCGTGGCCTCCTCCATCGGGCTCAGGCCATGCCGTTCACCCGCCGACTCTTCAACAGACAGGTTTTCCTGGGCTCCTCCGTCTAGGACTGAAGGCCAGGGCAGGTTCCCAATGCCCCACCAGACTTCAGCCTGGTAAGAAGTGAGGGGCCAAGTCATGGAGCTGCAAATGGCTGGAAACCCACCACTGGCAAACCCCAGCCAGGCTTTGGGCCAGGTGGCTGCAGGCAATGCCACTTTGCCATGGCCCCACACTGGCAAAGTCTGGCTCAGGAGGGCTGGTGTGGCACAGTGGTAGGAGCGACAGCTGGAGGGAACTTGAATCCTGGCTCAGGCAGGAAACCCACTGAACTTTAGCAACAAACCAGGAAAGGCTCTTCCAACAGCCAAAAATGAGGGTTTTAGATACCCAAACACACGCCAAAAGTAGGAGCAAACCAATGTTATCCCCAATTTGAGCACACCACAGAGTGGCACATCCCCCGCTCCCCCGGCATTCCTGTTGGTGGAACAGCGTGTCTCCCACCATTTGCAGCATCTGCAGGACATGGAAGATAAAGTCTGGGCCAAGAGGCTTTCCATCCAGATGTGGAACAATTCCATTTTATGGACCACAACTCCCAGCACCCCAGCTGGCCGGCATGGCCTCTAAGAATGCGGATCCCTGTGTTCCGTGTGCAGCCCTGTTCCATGGCACGATGAAAGAAGTACTTGTGGGAAGGTATTTGGCCCCACAGGAGAGAGGAGCCTACCTGCTGCCCCTGGGCCACCCTGAGCAGTACGTCTAAGCAGGGCAGGATCCAAAGCATGGGACGGGGGAAACAGGTCCCAGGAGGAGGAGGACCTAAGCTGACAGGCCAATGGTCTGGCTTAGACCCTGAAAACTAGAGAACAGGGCCAACCCACAGCTGGGGGGGGGGGTTCCTTTCTGTGTGTCCAGGCAGGTGACAAATTGCCCTGAGGCCTGAGGCACCAGGGACCTCTCCACTAAGGCCTTGGTCCTCCATGGTCTGACCTGGAACTCCCACCACACGTGGAAGGCTTGCCAGCCGTTCCAGGAAATGTCTTTCCTTCGCCTCCTTTGTGAGGCTCACCCAGGTTTTTGCTTCTGAAGCTGAAGGTCAGCCTGGACACCAGTCTCTGGGGTGTTGGCCAACCCTTGGGGACCCATCCCCTCTGTTTGCAAGGTTTTGTGACCGTCCAGGTGTCCTGCAAAAGTTCTTAGTTTCAGGTGGCCCTGTGCCTTGTGACCTGCCATGCCCAAGCCTTTGGGTCTGTACACTTGGGTCTGCCTGGTGGGTTCCCAGAGGAGCATAACATTGTGTGGGCCAAAAGTCTGACTCAAAGGCTAGGCCTGATCTGGCCATCGTCCTTCTGGGTTTCTTGTGTGACACCACGGAGGCCCATGAGAAGAGCGTGGCTGCTTCACCTGAAGGCACGGCTCAGCACTGTCCTGGTGCACCAGGAAATGCCTCTAATTATCTCTGCAATCCAAGGACATTCCTAAGCCCCCAAGCAGCCGATGTTTAGGGGGTGAAGCAGATGAAAGAATCAGGGAGGCCTCTGCCCACAGCAAAGAGTTTAATTCCTTCTGCTTTGATTAAAAAGTTGGCACCAGGCCCCCGGTTTGCATCATGATGAACATCCTCAAGGGTAACAGCATGGAGAGGTGGGGGCGACAAGGAGCAAAACTCGGGGGGTGAGAAGCAACCTGTGCTGCGATGCCAAGGCCAGCCACGCAATGCCTTGTGGGGCAAGAAGGGTATCTTCTCCCTTCTTGTTTTGACTTGTCGCTTGCGTTGTCTAATCTAAGCCTCCAGCCTGGCTATAAAACCAAGGGAAAGAGGGGAACCGTCTCGCTCAGTTTCTGCAGGACCAACCTGAGGGTTGCAGGCCAGCATTGGCTCCGGGAGCCAAACGGGGGGGTGTCTTTGTTTTGTCCCACAGTCTGAGAACCGGAGGCCTCAGGCAAGATGGTGGCCGAAGCGTTGAGCCCGGCGCATCACAACCTCACCGGCGTGGTCTCGGATTCAATGCCGACGGTGACCCTCCCTCTGCTGCTGGTACTGGCTTTCCTCTTCCTCATCTGGACGTGTGAAGAGACCTCGTCCATCCCAGGTAATTCTTCCCAGAGACATCCGGGGGGGGTGGCTGCTGGCCCTTTGCGCTTTTGGTGGCGGGGTTAAGAGAGCAGATCCCTTTCTCAGGGAGGGTTTAGAAATAAGGAGTCATGGATCAGCACCCCTTACGGTTGCGGGGGTGTCTCCAAACCCTGCAAGAAAGGGGGACTGAGTCTTCTACTACACAGCCAAACAATTTTGAGTGGGTTATCTTGCATTTCCAATGTTTGAAACAGAAATGACTCACTGGAAGCGGTCTCTCCTTTTTGACTGCCCTTTCCCCGATGCTATGCGGTCTACTCAGGAGTAAGTCTTCCTGCATCATAGGGGAATGCTGCCCCAGGTAAATGTGCCATCCCGGGCTGCATGCTTTTATGAGTTCAAAGAGACTTGCTCCCGAGTAGGTCGGTGCCTGGGTTGCCGTGGTCCTTGGGTCTATTTCATTACACGAGTGCTGGTCAGCTGCCTTTGCCGCTTCCTCCAGATAGTGAACTGCTAGAGAGCTCCATGGTTGGAGGCATCTCTGACTCCACAACCGTAGATTAGGAGTTTGATTCCCTGACTGGGACTCTCTGACTTGGATTGCACTGGATGATCCACAGGGATCACCCTTCCAGCGCTGCAGTTGGGTGGTGCTGGTGGGGGTGGTGGACAGCTCAGTGATTTAGGCTTGAACTCTAAAGACAGAGGTTGGAAGTTCAACTCCTCCTTGGTGCCTCCTTGGCAGGGGCTGGACTGGATGATCCATGGGGTCCCCTTCCAGGTCTTCTACCGTTCTCAGATGGTGGTGGTGGTGGATTTGTGCTCTCTCTGAGATCAGTGGTTGCCCGAGGGCTGTGCAGGGGTCAACCTTCACAGGGGGAGAGGAAGGTTAGCGTGATGGATTCCAGACTCTACACCCTCCTGGGGCCATGACGTCCCTGGGTGACTCTGGCTGAGGTACTCCCTCTTTAGTCTGGCCTTCACAGGGGCTATTGAAAGAATGCCGAAAAGCCAGATATATCACCTTCAGCACATCACAGGAAAAGGAAGGCATCAATATTAACTAAGAAGTAGAATCAAAACCCAGCAGCTCATGTAAGATATACGGAGTGTCCTTAATTGTTACAATCTTCATTACCTGCAGCACAAGGATACGTCACAAACCTTCCTCTCTTTTTCTTTCGATAGCCCTGCTACAGGGCTCTCTTGGGTCTCAGGGCCCTCACGTCCGTAATTGAATCTAATTAATAAGCTGCTGCCCTCCTGGAGGTTTCTGCTTGCCACCCTGTGTCAGGCATTTAGAGGCTATTATTGCAGGAAGAATCTCGCTAAGAAAGAGATTCTCCCCGGGCTCTACACAGAATTTGCAAAAGTCACTTGCAGAGGTGGGGGGTGTACCTCCCAGAATCTCCCAGCCTAGCAGCTCAAGGGGTTGGGAGCCACAGTCCACCAATGTCCCGTTCCCATGGTTTGGTTCCTTCTGCAGAAAAACCTGAAGCTCCATGTTGAAGCCTGTGATCTACAGCTAATGGAAGGAAATCCGAAAGCGTGTTTGGGGGCCAGTTAGACCATGGAATTGCAAGGGTGGAAAGGACCACGTGGGTCCTCTAGACCGTGCAGGGACCCACAGATCAGGCCTCCCAGCCAGAGGGTTTAAATGAAGTTGCGTCCTTGCTCAGACGCTCTCCTCCTCCTAGTCAGGCCTTGCATTCAGTCTGAGTTTCCTTGCTTTGAATCTGAATCAGGTTTTAACCTCTCGGGTGACTGGGTAGGATCTGGTCTGACCCACCACCATCACCCCCACATCATCACCCAGCAGCCCTTGGTCTAGTTGGAGGTGCCTTCCTCAGCCACCCACCCACCCCTCTCCATCTCCTCCTCTCCAAGGGCTAAACATGCCCCGAGTGCCTTCCAGTTGATGCACCCTCTAATCCCGCAGCCTCCTCCTCCATTCCCCCCCCCCGTCTCCTTTCAGGTCCCGGCTACTGCATGGGCATCGGCCCCCTCATCTCTCACTGGAGGTTCCTCTGGATGGGCGTGGGCAGCGCCTGCAACTACTACAACGAGATGTATGGCGAATTTATGAGGGTCTGGATCAACGGGGAAGAGACCCTCATCATTAGCAAGTAAATCTCTCCCCTCTGACAAATCAGTTGGGCAGGGAGGGGTGAGGGAGGGAGGGAGGCAGGCAGGGGGCAACGGGGTATGCGTCTCTGGGGCCAGGAGGCCTTTTTCCCTGGTGGATCAGCCCATACTCAATCCCTCCTGGGTCCATCGTGACTTTCCACCTTCCAGGGTACAATACTGACCCTAAGGGAGGGGGACATCCATTCCCCTAAGAAAATTTGCAACTCAGCTTCTCCACATGAAAGTGGGAGAAGGCAAAAGTCACTTTGTCCATCCCAGAATCTCATCCTGATTTTTCAGACAGTGAAGGATAATTCGTAGCCCTGCGCTAGGCATTTGGATATTCCAAAGCGGTTTCTCCCACCCAAAGCAGAGTCGCTGCCAGGAGGTGGCCAGATTTGGTTCACCTGCTGCATTTGGGCATTTTTTTTTTTGTGCCTTAGATTTCTGGGCAAAAGCCGCTCAGAGCAGCAGCTGGATGTGTGCTTTCTCGGTCATGATGCAGCACTTCTCGTGGCATTACAAAAACATTTCAAAGCTTCGGGCTCCCTCTAAAGGAGAGTGGCTTGCAGCTTCGCGTGGTTTGTGCACTGGGCTTGTGGGAGTCTTGGCAACGGGAGAACGGTATTCCTACCAAGGGCAAACAAGACTCAAATCTACATGGTCCGATCCTGTTTGTAAATTGGTCTGGGGCATTTGCAAGCAGTGCCTCGACAAATGCTTGTTGAGCCCCATTGTCTGTGTGTGTGTGTGTGTGTGTGTGTGTGTGTGTGTGTGTGTGTGTGTCGTAATAGAACGGAAAGCAAAGAAGCTCTCCTTTTCTGCCGAGTATTTGGGGTGGGATTCAGAGCCCCAGTGAATCTGCCATCCCTGCAACACACGACCTTTTAACCTTGAAATGTCAGGACCAGTCGTGAGCCTTGGTTGTCCAGGTGGGTGCTCTACTCACAAAAACAGTGAAGAATCTTTGCTGACCCTTAAAGAGGGACAGAAATGATGTGACTTCAGCTCCCATGGAGAGGAGCAGAGGCTGCTCAAACAGGGCCCCACAAAAAGGTGTGCCATGCGTTTGCCTTGAAAGAACCACACATTTCTTGGTTGTGTGTATGTGTTGCCTTCTGCAACCACGGGCCAGAGGCAGCAAATAAAATCCCTCTTTTTTAAAAAAAAAAGGCAGTAGGAGCCTTATATTTATGCCTTGAAATGCCTCTCCCTGGCACTGGGAAACTTGGGAAGCAGGTGAAATCCGTGGGCAATTATTACTGTTTTCTTTCGCACTCCCCAGATCTTCCAGTATGTTCCATGTCATGAAACATGGGCACTACAACTCCAGGTTCGGAAGCAAACCTGGCTTGAAGTGCATTGGCATGCATGAAAATGGAATCATCTTTAATAACAACCCAGCCCTCTGGAAAGAAATCCGTCCCTTTTTCACCAAAGGTAACCTTCCTTTTCTTCCCACTCACTAGATACAACCTCTGCTTTGCATTTTTTTTAAAAAAAAAAAAGTGGGATGGTGTTGCCAAAGTTCCAGGGTTATAGTTGATCCCTGGATTTGTTGCTTTGTTGGTTTAATCTAAGTGTTGACCACTCGGCCTGGGTCTACACGCTTTCAGTTTTGCCCACTGAAAATCAGTCAGACTTCTATTCCCCTGCAGGAAGGAGGATCCTGCAACTTCAGATGCACTTGGTGGGAAGGGAAGACCTGCTTTCTCACAGATACAGAATGGCAGAGCGGTAGAGGAAGTCCTCTTCCAAGCCCTGGGATTTAGATCAGGCAGACGTGGCCCACAAGAATCCCGTTCACTTTGGGGCTGACCCCACTTGGGACTGCTTGTAGAGCACATTCTAAGCCAGGAGCATTTCCCATTGACCGCATGACGCATGGGGAAAGGGGGAACCCTGATTCGTGCCCAAGGTGGGCCTTGTCAGCTCAGCGGTGAAGCTATCATTGGGCGGGGGGGAGGGTAGGAATAATTCCCCAGCAGACTGAAGAGTCACTTCTGTCAGAAGGGAGGCCCTTCCTTTGTCAGTGTGATCAGGCACACACCTCTCAAGCCCTCTGATGGCAATGTTTAATGACTTTGTGGACGCGTCTGGGTTGGCCCTACAGGATCCTGGATGTCCGGTTGAGGGGATGCTCAGGGTTCTCAGCTAGAGAGCTGGAGGGCAAAAGTGCCTTTTTGGAATTGATGCATTCATGCATTTTATAGGAAGGTGCCCTTCATTCAGCCCTGCAGGTTGGGCCGTGCGCCGCCATTGGACAAAGGGACCAAACCCAACAGATTCAAGGCGCCATCTTCAATCCTGTGGCCAATGCAAAGCCAAGAAAAGCACCACCTGTCCCCCACAGAGCCCCCTGCCCCTCCCACTCCACCCATGAGCCCTTCATAACATCCCTATTGCAAGATCTGGGTCCATTGCACCACTGGTGCAAAAATGGATCCAGATAATGTAGGTCTTATTGCTTAGAGGTTCTAAGGGTGTTGCCGGCATTCCAGCTCTCTCAGGCCGGGGTCTGGTGCAGATGATCACCATGTGCATTGAATCCACGACTGAACACCTGGACCGGCTGGAAGAAGTGACCACAGAGCGTGGCTACATCAACTGCCTGAACCTGATGAGGTGCATCATGCTGGACACTTCAAACAGACTCTTCCTTGGAATTCCACTTGATGGTACAATTACAATATCATTTTATTCCATTACTTTTCATAAGGGCTCCATATTCATCCCTTCTCTATTTTGTTACATTCATAAGGTGGTGGGGGTGGGGTGTGTGTTTTTGTGGTCGTTCCTCCATGTGCTAAAGGAAAAAAAGACCCCCACCCCCAAAAAATAGTGGAAACCTGGAGTTTCTAGAAGTACAGAATATTACAGAAGAGGTTAAAAAACCCAAAGAGGACAGACACACATCCTCTCCAAGCAGAGCACTAGGTTTAAAGGTACTGGTGGTATTTCTATAGTGTCCAATAGATTGAGTTCTCTAGGAAATTAAAAAAACAAAACACCAGAAGTTAAAAACACCATAAGATGCACAGAGAATAATAAAACAAAGAGAAATTTTAAAAAGAATGCGAAAAACCCATGGCAGATGACAGCCTCCAGTTTGTCTCCTCTCCTGGGGACCAAGAGAAGCATGCCTGCCATCTGGGACTCCAAGTGACACTTGGACGCCAGTCAATCCTGCCTGGTCCAGGTCCAGGTCTCCAGGAGGGTTGCAAGTGCGAAATGGGGAAAAGAAACCAGCCCAGTGACATTTCCTTATCAAGAGAAAGACAGAACAGGCATCATTCTCGTTGTCACTGAGACAAAGTGCCTTGGGCGATGCATGGATGGTGAGATTCCCTATTTCAGCTCCCTCCTCCTGTCTTGTCTGTGTGTAATTTCAGAAAACGCAATCGTGCTCAAAATCCAAAATTACTTTGATGCTTGGCAGGCCCTCCTGCTGAAACCCGACATCTTCTTCAAGTTTTCCTGGCTGTACAGGAAATACGAGAAGTCTGCGTAAGTAGCAGGAGCAACTGGGGTTGTGTTTTTAATGAGCGTGAGTGAAGGTTTGGGGCTGGGAGAGGAGGGAGCGCTCCAAGCTCTTTCCCCAATTGAGGCTGGCCAAAGGGTGCCCCAACTCCTGAATGTGCTGGCGCCCGGAGGGAGGACTGGGCTAGCGGGAGATCCGTGCGCCCTTGCCATGTTTGCTCCACCCAGACAGAAGAGAGAGGCGCAACTGAGTAATGCAGGGCAGGTCTCATTCAAAAGACTGTAAGGACCGGGAAAGCGCACTGATGGATCAGGCCAAGGGCCTCCTTAGTCCAGCTTCCTGTGCTCTCCCAGGGACCCCATCAGATGCCTCCAGGAGCACAGGAGGCAATGAGATCCCTGTTTCCAGATGCCACTCCCCTGCCTCTGGCATTTTGGGATACCTTCCTTTTAAGCCTGGAGAGAAGACAGATCCCCATCCGGGCTTGTTGCCTGCGATGGACTTTTCCTCCAGAAACTGGCCCTTTTGAAGGCATAACTTGGCCAGATGCCAGCACTACAAAAGAGGTCTGATCCATAAAGTTGGGGAAGGGGAGGCAGGACTCAGGCCTGGGAGTGGGGTGGGGGGTCGGGGGGGGAATGGGTGGGTGAGGTAACTCACAATAATCTTCTCTTGGCTGGCGGAATCCAACCATTTCAGCCTGCTAAACTTCTGCAAAGCTGAACTTGGAGGAGGGAGGAGATCTCAGAGGCAGGGGAAGCAGAGATGGTGCCTCCATCCATGATAAGATCCTCCCCCTCCCTGCTGACCCAAAAGCCCAGGCCCCTTCGACCCTGGAAGTCCTGGCTCTACAGCGTCACAACCAACAGGCACAAAAGGATGGTGGGCACTTTGCTGGCAGTGAGCCAGGTCCCTTCTCTTCCAGGAAAGATCTGAAGGAGGCGATTGAAGACCTCATAGAGCAGAAGCGACAGAAGCTTTCCCTGCTGGAGAAACTGGAGGAGCCCATGGATTTCACCTCCCAACTGATTTTTGCACAGGTAACTTTTGACACGGACCCCACACCCGCTGCCGTTCGGCACCTTCTGCCCTCCAGCACATCCGGCTGCAGGGAGAAGGAGCTTTGTGGATACCATGAGAATTTTGTATTTATTTACTTTTAAATATATTTAAAATCACCCAGCCTAGCAATCAACAGCAGTTCCCCAGGACCCCATCTGATAATTTACCTGCTGCCAGGTCCATGAGACAGAACATGCCACTGATTCTAGTCCATCCTCGTTTGTCCACGAGCACTTTTCACTAACCATTTCAGATTCTCTCCAGGGCAAATGCAGGGCACTGCTGAAGCATCCCCGACAGGAGGACTCACTGCCCTGTTGAGTGTATTTGCTCACGTGATGATCCTTGCATGGGCTGAGCAGAGTCCGATTCCACCTCACATCTGACCCTCATCACTTGCTTGATTTGGTCTTACAGAGTCGTGGGGAACTAACCAGGGAGAATGTGAACCAGTGCGTCCTGGAGATGCTGATCGCGGCCCCAGACACTCTCTCCGTGACCCTGTTTTTCATGCTGGTGCTGATTGCTGAACACCCTCAAGTGGAAGAAGCAATACTGAAAGAAATTCAGGCAGTGATTGGTCAGTATCCTGAGGCACCAGAAAGCTACAAAGTCCCCACCCCCTAAAAAAAAAACAAAAAGTCTACCATGTTTCCCTGAAAATAAGACACTGTCTTATATTTATTTTTTCTGAAGAAGACACACTAGGGCTTATTTTCAGGGGATGTCTTACTTTTATTAAGTATAATATGCTTGAATGTCAGCCCTGCACACAACCATAGCCACACCCATCACTACGTCTTATTATCAGGGTAGGGCTTATATTTAACAAATGCATAGAAATCCTGCTAGGGCTTATTTTTGGGAGGAGGTCTTATTTTCAGGGAAACAGGGTACTTCTTAGAAGGGTCAAACTATGAGGGTTCCGATAGCAAACGCAACCTTATTTGAACGACTGAGCGGCTAGGCTCGCTGATTGGCCAGGAAGGGAAATAAACGCTTAGCTTTCCATTCAGCTGCATTTCATACCAACGGTGAGATGTTCGCTGCTGATGTCGAAGTGAGGACCTCAGAGAGCCGGCCACTGACCAGCCCCAATCTCTTTTGCTTCCTCCCCCAAGGTGACAGAGAGATCCAAGGCGAGGACATGCCCAAGCTTAAAGTGTTGGAGAATTTTATCCTCGAGAGCATGAGATACCAGCCGGTGGTGGATTTGGTCATGCGCCGAGCCTTGCGAGATGACATGATCGATGGCTATCCGGTGAAGAAAGGCACCAACATCATCCTCAACATCGGCCGCATGCACAAGCTGGAGTTCTTCCCAAAACCCAACGAATTCTCCCTTGAGAATTTTGAGAAGAACGTAAGTTTTTTTGGGGGGGGGGGCAGGGGAGAATTTAAAAGAAAAAAGCACAATTATTACTATTGCTTAGGTCAATGCTGGGAGGGAGAAGTGTGTCCCACTGCCTTAAAGTACACTCATGTTCTCTCTTCTTAACAATATTATTGCTTCAGGCACCTGTTCTTCATAGCTATGTCCCTCAGACGTAGATATGAAGATGCAGATGCAACAAACAGAGCCCACAATCCTCACTCTTTCAATCCTCAGTCGTTCTCCAGGGTCTCAAAGGGGTCTCTTTCCCCACTTGCCTCCCAGCTAACCCCCCCCCTTTTAAACTGGCACTTCCCTTTGTCGTAGGTAGACGGGGGCAAAACCCTTTTAAAGGGAACAGTCTTTTCCTCTTAAGGAAGCCCCATTTCTAATGATGTGCTAACTATGCTGCCTAGTTCAGACCTTTGATACATTTAAGTATCCTCCTAATTAATCTGGGATTCAGCAGAGGCAGGATGTAGGCAGGGAGGGAGAAATCTCTCCCCAATTTTGCCTCACAGAACGAGGTTTGTGGCCAGTTTATGAGAGCCTTTCCAAACCTTTATGACCGAACGTCTTCTGGCAACGTTGTCGGTTTCTTGATCTCCCAACACACACATGGTTTTGCGCAGGTTCCTCATCGCTACTTCCAGCCCTTTGGGTCCGGACCCCGGAGCTGCGTGGGGAAATTCATCGCCATGGTCATGATGAAAACCATCCTGGTGACTCTTCTGCGGAAATGCAGCGTCCACTCGCTGAAAGGTCTGCAGCGCATCCAGAAAAACAACGACCTGTCTTTGCATCCAAACGAGAGGCAGCCACTCCTGGAGATGATTTTCACGCCCAGAATCAACAGGGGCAAGCGTTGCCATGATGAATAAAAGCCCACTCCCACCCCCAAGTGTCAGGGCACTGATGGGTTGGGCTCTCCTAATTCACAGAGAAAAACTTTCACTCATTCCAGACGCATCCATTCACTCACTCAGCAAAACTCTTCGGTTGCCTCTGAATAGGTTGCCGACACACGTGTCTCTGACAGAACTCAGGTTTTAGGCACAGAACTCTATTTGAAGCTCTTGTTGTTTTTAAATACCAGCAGCTGGTAGCAATGTAAGAAGGATACGCAAGAGGACTTACCTGTACAAATTGTGGTGTCCATGTGAAATTATGTGCTGGATGTTTCGCTCTCTGCATAAAAGCCCAGACGCTCCCTGGCATTTTTTTTCGCAGGACCACAGGGCTGAGTCAGGTCACCTGAGCAGCCGGTTGTTATTTCAATTCAATATTCTAGTGCCAAAAAGGCACGGGGAAGCGGAAAGAACTTGTGAAGGTGGACAGTCAGCAGAGGGAGAAAATGACAGCACGGTGTGGAGGTGCCCGGAGGGTGGGGTAGAAGGCTGTGCACGGGCTGCGCCTCCCAGGCGAACGTGCCGATTCCTCTGGACTCCCGGGGGCGGAAAGAACACAGGAGAAGCAGCACCGGGATCCTCCATCCTTTGAGACAAGAAGGACAGGTTGCTCTTCAGGCGTTTGGGTGGCATACAGACTGCCAAAACGGGATGGGATGAGGAATTAAAAGTGAAGCCAGAAGTGGCCCAAACAAATTAGCTGCCTTGCTTTGTTCTTTCGTGTTAAACTTTGTGACTTATTTAAAAAGTTAAGACCAAAGAGCTCCTAAGAGGAGTGATTAAAGGTTCAGCTGTTCTAATATGACACACAAACACCCATTAATTCTGAACGGAGGGCACGGGTTCCCTTGCTTCTGTAAGATGGTCCTGTCAGAGAGTCCTCCCTGTTTATATTTTATTTATTTATTTAATAGATTTTTTAGACTGCCCATCTGGCAGCAAGGCCCCTCTGGGTGATTTGCAGCAAGAGAACGGACAATGTTGATCATCACAACCAACACATAACGACGTCCGAGTCTAAAGAACTGCAAGCCAGCCTTCTATTACCAAAGTTTCAGCCGGAGCAGGCACCTTGAAATCCACTCCTGAATGGTGACTCTTCTGTTCATGTAAATCCCACAGAGTCAATGGGTCTACTTGTGCCGGAACTGGCCAGAGGGCACGGGCGGGGAAACAGGACAGTGGGCTAAGCTCTCCCTGACCTGCAGGTGGCCTAATCCAGCCAGGCCCCAGGAGAGAGCCTGGAAGACCCAGCATTTGCCAGCCAACATGCCGTACAAGCCCTCCACCCCACCCCCCGACTTCCCTCTTGGCTTGGCTGGGTCTCTTCCCTCCCCCCATCACCCCTCAGATCAGCTTGCTCAGAGATGTGGGAGTAGGGGGAGAGGTTCTCTTCTCAGCCCCTCCGTGAGAGGCTGAGAGCTCTGGTCCAGATCAACCCCTTTCCCCCAACACATATGCCCAATTCTTTCTCTCTGACATGTATTTGGTGCAGTTGCCCTGGATCCGAACCCCACTTCATTGCCAAATGCCCCCACAATTAATGATGTGATAGTTTTAAAAACGTCAGCCTTGTGGGGTAAGCATGTCACACAGACAAAAGCAGACAGTTTCTCTTGCAAAGCCTGCCCTTTTTCGTTATTTTTCTTTGGACCAAGGGAAATGCAAACCCTTACATTTGTGTTTTTGGAACCGTAGGGAAGTTTCATCCTACAGTTTCATGAACCCATCGCAGGTGAAACAAGGGGCCAGGGAGTGAATGGGCAGGGTCCTTTGCTTTCTCTGCCAACCTCTGGCCTCTCCATGCAGAGGCATTGTTTGGGTGGAGGATGGTGGGTTTAATGATCCCCAATATCACTCGGACACTTTTTTTAAGACTGAAAAGTGGCCCTTCCCTGCTGTGAGCCAGCCGGCCCCTCTCGTTGCTCGGAGGGTGGACCAGCAGAGGGCACCCCAAGGAAAGGACAGAAGCTTCTCTGCCTCCAGCGGCCAACGCAGGCAGTAGGGGAGGGAGCCTTTCCACTCCGGAGCCAAACTGGTGAGACATCCCAAATTAAAGCAGCCTGCAGGTAAAAGGTCTGGGAACCAAGCAAGGTTGCGCCTGAGGCAGAGAAGGTGGAGAGGGGATGCCATCACCCAATGCTCAGGAAAGTGGCACAGAAGAGGGAGCCAGCTTGCTTCCTGCCGCTCCAAAGACCAGGGACTAAAGGGGAAGAGATGAGTTACAAAGGAAGGATGCTTTGACGGGCTTCCCAGGGGCAAAGACCTCTTCTCATCAATGCTGATGAGGGGTCACCAAGAAGGTGTTGATGGGAATGGGGGTGGGCTTCACATGGAGGCTGGAGGGAGGGCCAGATCTCAAGGATCCTCTGGCTGTAGGTTTCTCTAACTCAAACATTCTATAGACCATGGTTTTTCTGCCCCACAGAACATCCCAATAGAAACATTGGCCCATGGGAAACAGAGGAAGAGGAGAGTCGATGAGGCTCCTTACCAAGCAGGCTGGGCAAAGAAGCCTGTTTCCAAGAAGAGAATATGGGTGGGAATAGGTTCTCGAAGGAACGGAGATCGCCGAACCGAGAGGAAGTGTGTCTTCTCTGTGACTTTGTTGGTAGCAAGCCACAAAGGTTCAGACTGGGCCATCCCATGGTTTCCTTCTCTCAGGGATGTGTTATCAGCTGGACCTCTCCATTGGCAGGGGTTGTATTATTAGACACTCAACTTCCAGAAGACGATGGCGTCTTTTGGTCTAACAGGGGTGGGAAGATTTGCAGTTTTTCTACCTCGTGACTGTTCTCGTTCTCCTGCAGGAAACAGAAGATCTGCCAACATCTCCCCCTGCCTAAAAACATCCACCAGGCAATCTTGAGCCAGGTTCATCGCTGCATGAAATAATGAACCTGCAGTGTCCCCTGTCATTACGCAAGGGAGGAAATATATATGTTGTAGAATAACCCACCCAATTCAGGCAGACCTTTGTGTTTGCAGAATCCGCCTTCGAAAGCACCACACACTTAAGGTCTGATGATCACAAAAAGAGAAGGAGCTGATGAGAAAACTCCAGGAGGCGTGAGAAAATCCTGCTGTGAAACGCACATACAGGCCAGCCCTCTGGAGTTTTCCTTAAATGAGGGATCTATTGATATCTGCATCTGCCTCAGTGGCAAAGGAACATTGTCACCCCCCTTGCAGGAGGTGGCCCACTCCAGGTTGCATCACGAAAGAGGAGGGTGGGACCTCCGGCCAACACCCGGGGACCTCAGTGCTTTGTGGACCATTCCACAAGATGCAAGACGAGACAAGTGCGCAGTGGACACCTCAGAAGGCGGCACTCTCAGGCAGGTTGAGATGGACTGGCCGGGTTCTGCCCCTCTGCCTTTGGCCTCTTCTCTCCTCGGCTCAGTCCTCCTTCAACGGTACCCAAAGCGACAGCTGTTCATTTCTGAGCAGGGAGAAACATGAACAAATGTCAAGCCAGCACTTGGCCTAGCAGTCTGCCCCCCTCCACCACCAGCCCACCGAGCACCTTGATTTCATTCTGATGGTGTGCACTGCAGATCGCTTGGCTTTCTTTCCAAAAAGTAAGGTTATCTGTTGGGTCCTGTATTTCCTCCACAGCTGGGTGTGGAATTCAGTTCCACGGGGATGAAATCAGCCTGTTGTTTAAAGGTACACATTTATAAAGTAGGGAATGAGGGGTGGATCAGTCCCAGCCTGCTCCCCTCCCTGGCATTTGTGCTGCTCGAGATCCGAAGGGATTTCCTTTCTCATCCATCGGCTGGTGGAACTGCCCCCTGTGGTCACATTCATCCCCCTTTGGCTGCCTTCTCGGTTGGGACGCCCGGCTTCCCTGACGGGTCAGATTGATGGTTTGCCTTGAAGGCCACCTCTTCCATCTCTCTCTGTCTCTCTCTCTTTCCCTCAGTGCATTTCACTAGGCAGGAGTCTTCAGAGGAGACGATGCCTCCACCACCAACCCAGGACACATACACACCCCAAGTCTTGGAACTGGGTTGCATTTTGCTTTCAGCCTCTTTTTCTCTAATAGGCGAGACAGATTGAGCTCTCTCTCGAGGGCAGGGATGCAGATTTTTTCCATCCACCCCCCTCCTCCCAGTAGGTGCCTGGGCTTTCACAGACTCTACAACCACATACCTTGCAGTGGAACAGAAAACCCATGGGTTGGACTGCAAACCCCAGTATCCCCAACCAACCTGGCCAACAGAAAGCCAGAGGTTGGAGGAGGAGATGGGGAGGTTGGAACACAGAGGACTGGCCTACACCCTGAGTAGTTCTCTCCCACACTTGGGGCCAAAATCTTTCCCAATAGCAGATCCTCCGACTTGCGGCCTCCTTGTTCTCTGAAACCCTGAGATGTCACCCCTCGAGATCATTTCCTGTGCTCTAGAATGGCACAACCCACAGACACACACACACATGCTCTCAGCAACCTTTTTTTTTCTATTTTGATTTTTTTTCCTTCCCCTGCTCTGCCGCCCCCACCCCTTCATTGAAAACAGCTTTCCTAAAAGAGCCCACAACAAAGAACACGATGTGCGTCGGAGCGGCTTTGGTCTCCCACTCATGATCAACGGCTTGCTTGAGCCCAAATTAGAAATAAACAAACTGTGTCTCTCTTTGTTATTTTGGGAGGAGTTTGCACACACACAAAAACACACAATAAGGATCCAGGGACTGCAGGCTTTGATTTCGCTTCATGTCCTTTTGTTGAGAAAAGGGACCTCGCTTTCCACAGAACCAAAGTTTTCGAAATACCAAACCGTGGGCACATTTGCTGTTGTTGTCTTGAAGAAGAAGAAGAAGAAGAAGAAGAAGAAGAAGAAGAAGAAGAAGA
>JAHTLZ010000252.1:10061205-10188863 GCA_023846285.1 Phrynocephalus versicolor | reverse complement strand
GTGTGTGTGTGTGTGTGTGTGTGTGTGTGTGTGTGTGTGTGTGTGTGTTTGCATAAGTGTGCAGCCACATCCTAACAGTCAACATTTGGGAAAGGCTCTACCTCCAAGGAGATCCCAGCCATCCTGGTCACTGGCCATCATGGCGGCAGCGGGTGGTGGGGGGGCTCAGGAATTTTTAATCCAGAAAAGTAGGTCTTTTTCTCCAGGCTGTGGTTATGATATGCACACATGACATAAGTAATACAATGGGCCTGATGTGTCCAGCAACCCAAAAATGCCTGTGTGGTGTCTGCCATTTCATATCTTAAAAAAAAGAAGAAGAAGAACCAGCTTATGTTTGCATGAGAGGAAGAGCAGAGGTAGGTGGAAGGTTTATGGCCACGGTTTTACTGAACCTCACAAGTAGAGATGGGCACGAATCAAAAAAATGGCATTTCGTTTGTCGTTTGTTGTTTGGAGAGTCCGTTTCAGATCATTTCCGTTTTTTGTGAATTTTTGCAAAAAAATTGTTTTCGTTTTCATTCATTTCGTTACCATTTCGTTACATTTATTTCATTTTTGTGGGGTTTTTTTTAGGATTTTAAGCAATTCATTCATATTGCAGTAACGGAAACGAAACGCACGACAAAATTTCCGGTGTTTCTGTTTGTTTCGTTTCATTTTAGAGACAATTCGTTTGTCGTTTCATTACGTAATGAAATGAAAAAACGGAAACGGAAATGAAAAATTGTTCGTTTCATGCCCATCTCTACTTACAAGTCTTAATTAAACCGATTCCTCAAAAGACAGAATTGTTGTGCAGGCCCGAGAGCACGATCGCTTTGAAGTCGCTTCCGGTCGCCTCACCCCAAAGTGCTGGAACGGCTGCTCCCTTCTGTTTTGGAGCAAACGCCAGCCCAAGTCAAGGCAGGTGAAGGCGGGGGGGGGGGGGCAGCTGGAACCACGAGCAGATCCTGTGGGCAGGGAGGCAGAGGGCTTGTCCAGAGGCATGATACGCCTCGCCCTGGGATTCTGTCCACCACCAGCTGCAGCCTTCCCTGCAATTTTTACATCTTTTCTTCTGGCAGGGAGAGCTGACGGCCATTAAATTATATGATGGACCATCTCATCCTGATCATGGAAAGAAAAATGTTTCCAGTAAACACAGGAGCGGGTCTAAACATTATTTATTACAACTATTCTAGCTCTAAAGCCCTGGCGTAATTTATTTGCTTTCGTCAGGACCTTTGATTATCTCATTTGCATCAGCCAGTAAATCATTTTCCCCTCTCTACACAGATTACCATACTTTTAGGGCCTGTGCCCAACTCATCATCTCGGGGGGAGGCCTTCAGAGTTTTCCCAGAGTATTATGTCTTCCTCTGGTGAAGAACCAGAATGAGCAACTTTTCACCATCTTGACATCTTTCCTTGTGTTCAATGGTTGTAAGCAGGTTCAGCTGCCATTCTTACTGGTATATTCACTGGCCAAGTGATGGAGTCATGAAGCCAAATCAGAGTGAGGGCAAGGAACGTGGTTGCTGATCATGGATCCATACTGCCTTGGTCAGTAGCAAGTCACAGCTTAGGTATGTGAGCCTCTTTGATAGCCTTAGACCTCCCACTGATCTCCAGCACATGGCAGGACAGGTGTGAGAGAAAAATAATGCCAATAATGATAACAGCAACAACAGGAATAATAACCCGTGTTGGTGAGTTCGTTCAGGAAAGAGCTGAGGCATACAAATGTAAGCCATCTGAACTCGAGCTGATGTGTTGTGCCATCGACAACAAAGAAAAGGAGGCAGTGGGTTTGGTTTTGTCGCTGACCGCTTTTTGATGAGTTGTGATGCGGAAGATCACACTGCACAGCCGGTCCAAGTGCTAAAAACACGGAGACGAAGGAACTCCTGTTTCTCTCTGCAAGCAAGGCCTCTAAAGAGAGATGAGTAATCTTTTCCTTGTCCATTCGCTTGCTTCTGAACCAGGCCGGTTGGCTTTTTGGCAGAAAGTTCATCTTTGGAATAAAAATAGAAACCATAATTCGAAACTTCAATTTCTTCTATTCCTTCTTGGGGGTGGGGGCGGGAATCACTCATTTGTTTTTCTAGAAGGAGATTTTTCCCCTCCACTCTGATCTTTCTAGAAACAGATAGAAATGGAATTTCTTGGGATCGCTGCATTTGGGTGGATCGATCCCCCACTTCCTCTTTAATCTTCTGGGCTCCGTCACCTTCATTATTGAAGCCACACCCGGGGGCTCCTTCTTTCATTTCGTTTGTGAAACAAACTGGTGAATTATTTCTCACCCCTGAAGAAACTTGGAAAAAGAAGAAGGCTGAAGGGCCAGCACCAGATGGAAGGAGCAATCCATAAATCCACAATCCATAGGACACGGTGGGACAGGTAAACACGCACAAGAAATAAAGGTAATTGAAAACCACCCCGCTAGCCCACAGTAAAAATCAATAATAATTTAAACAATCCTAAGTGGATTGCTGGAATCTTTTTTTCTCCCGGGCTTAACCAGGCAGCTCTTTTGTGCAGCAAGAGAGAGAGCTGGGGCAGGTTGAGCATTCTTGCCCCCCCCAGGCTTTATATGAAGAAATGCACACCTCTGTCATTTACACACACACACACACACACACACACACACACACAGAGAGAGAGAGAGAGAGAGAGAGAGAGAGAGAGAAATCTCCGGTGCTGGGTTGTGTGAGCGTGTGTGGTTTGGGAGTTGTTCCATTTGATTGTCTAGTGTGAGCATGTGGGAAGGAAAGGCTGATACAGAGTTAGGGGGGGTAGGTGTGCTTCAAATAGTACACTCGGAGTTCTGCAGTTCTAAGGTGGTGGTGGTGGTGGTGGTGATTATGATGGTAATGGTGATTTTATTGACATTAGTCAAGAGAGCCTTCTGGAGAGCTGTGGGAAAAGCCATTAAGAGCCCTCTTATTGAGTAGGAGTGAAGAATTGTGTGTGGCTGTTATTTAAAAAAGAGAAAGGACAGTGCACTGGACCTGCCTTCAAGGGAAGGAAAGCGGCATTTAGGGCTTTAAACTTCTTCTTAATAGCTGCTCTCTGCCTCTGTCTGCAGGAGCGAAAGGAAGGGAAAAGCCCCAGACAGGGATGGAAGATTCAGCAGAGGGAAGGTGTTTTGTTTACAGTGTTTCTTAGAACGCTCCTTCCCAAGCACCTATGTGGGCAGATCAGGGTTTTTTTGTTTCTTTGTTTTTGCTTTTATGATTCGTGGCTTTAACATTTAATGTGGGTTCGGTTCACGGTGGCATTTGACTTTTTCGAAAAGATAACATAAACAAAACATCTGATGTGGTGCAAACGCCGCATCTGAGCAAACCCAGCCAGAGAACAGAACTGCAAGGCAAAGATGCTTAAAAGCCCCCAACCTGGGGAACAGCCAGCCCCTTTGGGAGAGGGAACCCACCATTTAAACAAACAAACAAACAAACATGCCAGCAGGGCAGGTGGGAACAAAAGTATTAGTTAAAAAGTGCCCATCCAGGAAAGGTTTATTGTTGCATGGTTTCAGAATGGAGAAGAGCCAGGAGGCTATGCCAGATGGAGTGTGCTAGGAGGAAAAGTGGGTGGTCTCCTGCAGGGTAGACACGGAGTCCTATGTAAGACAGGGAGGGACCCTTAAAATCTGGCCGTTTCCTTTGTCACAGGCCTCTCCCTCCTTCCTACCACTTAGGATCGCTGTTCGTCATCATCACCCACCCTCTTTCGATCCGTTCTTCCCTCGGGATGGTCTCTTCTGGCCACGGTGACAACAACTCCTGAAGGTGCATTTGCACCCTGTCTGAAAGTCATCCGGCGTGCCATTCCAGAGTGAAAAGAAATATTCATTGATTTCTCCCCTGGCTGTGGCAGAGCCCACGGTTTCCGACACTGTTTGAGAGAGGAAGGAGAAGAGACCAGGGATGGCTATTATGACTCATTACGTGGAAATCTGTTCATAGCCTTTCAATACAAGGCATGTTCTTTCTCTCCGTGGTCCTTAGATGTCAGCTGCTTGGTGCTTGTTAGAAAACCACTCCCGGGTGGAGAAGATCATTCTTTTGCAGATCAGAGATGACTCCCTGATGCTGTCTGATGGGAGATGGTTAAATGCGGAGCGGTATGGGGAAGCATTATTCATACAAGGTGCTTAGTCAGCTGATGAGATTCACGGCTGCAGGTCATCAGGTTGGCCTTGAAACACCACCGGCCAGCCCACCACGCAGCACCTCTGGACTCTCCGGACAGGGCTGGAGTGGACATGAGGAGCCCAGATTGCTCTTCCTCCCTCTCTACCGTCCTCCTCCTCCTCCTCCTCTCAAGATCAAACTGTACATTACAGAGGGCCCCTTGTTAGAAGCGAAAGACTGCCTTCGTGCTACAGGGGTGAGAATCAGCAGGAGCATCATGACCCATTGCAAAACAGAGTGAAGTCATTTACAAGTGGTGGGGGGAGGGCATGGTGGGGAATGAAAAGCTTGTGACGAGACAGATATCCACATTTCGGCAATTAAGGAAGACCCAGCCTTTTTTACAATGTTTTATCCTTAACATCGTGTATTTAAGACTTTCAGATTCCAGGTTCTGAGGTTTTCCTCTGACTGTCCTGAAAATCAAGCAAACAATGCATGGGGTAAAATACACAGGTGGGTTGAAACCATGCATGTAACGTGTACACGTGGTGCTCACAAACCTGATTCACACCTTTCCCTTGAAAAATATCTTCCAGGGCTTTTGCAGAGGCCATGGCATGTGTGAAATTGTGGGCCTGGGTGGGTGATTTTTCTATCCTCTTGGGGAGGGGATGATTTGCTGGATACCTCTGGTTCAAGAATGAAGAAACACAAACGACCGGCTAAGCTGTCAGTTCTATTGAGGCAGCAGTCAAGCACTCTCTCTGTTCTGCCTTCTGTCTGTGTTTTTGTGTGTAAGAGAGAGAGCGATTGAGAGAGAGAGAGAGAAAGAGAAAGATTCTGCTACTGCTGCCACCACCACCACCACCCCTGGCCAAACCTTCTGAATGGCTGGGTGAGCATACGAATGAAGCACGAAAGAACCGTTCCTTTCTTGACGTGCCAGCTCCCCCTGCCCCTCTGGCAGAGCCCCCCCCCCCAGTCTCCCTGCACATCTCTCCTTAGACTGGTTGGCACGGCAGAGTTTTCCGAGCTGCCAGTTCTAGCCCTCCATGAGTTCTTTTTCCCTTTGCTCACACTCAATGTCTGCTTGTTTCCTGCTCCTGAATCGCCAGGAGAGAAGGGGGAGTCCCCCTTGGGCCCTCTGCCTGCCCAGAGCATCTGCAGAAGGAGCTGAGGGCTGAGCCAGGGGAGCCACCCGTGGCCCCCTTTTGCCACGGGGCCTCTTCCGCCTGGAGACCAGCACAGAAGTCAGCCCACAGAACAGCTGTTCCAGGCGATTCCTGGGCCTCAACCGACAACCCATCTGTCCGGTCGGAGGCTTATCTTTTTGAAAAATGCACCTGTCTCGTTCTGTGGCAAAATGATTTGCAAGGACTCCTTCTCTAGAGACGAGGGGGTTGGTCTCAGTTGCCATTTTGCAGGAGTGTATCCCATCTGTTTGGACCCACCCCCTACCCCCGTGTTAGAAATGCTGCCGCCAAAGGGTTGTGGACACTCCAGGCCAAAAAAAAAAAAATAGTCAATGGGAAGAAGTAACCAACTGAAGGTCCTTAATTGGAGGGGGGGAATGAAGGGATGGCTTTCGTGCCTTAAGCAGGGTGTTGGATAGGCTCTTATGTCTGTTTCAGCTGCCTAAAAGAACAGCTGTGCGCCCAAGTTCAACAGCCTGTGTGGCCTCCCAGCAGATGCCTATAAAGGTTGCACCAGTTGGACTTCTGCCTGTCATGCTCCCATTAAAGGCTCAAGGCCTCTAGCTGGGGAAGGGAAAAGGGAAGTTAACTTGAGAAATAGCCCCCTGATCTGAAGCTCCTGCTGAACGAAAATTCTAGGGCTTTGAAGAGCCCTTGGCTCAACCGTTAACCATCCTCTCTGGTGAAGCTGATTGTCACCCTGATGCCAAGTCTGTAAATTAGGGGAAAGAAGGGGTGTGAGTGCCATCATGACAGCAGTGGTAGCATTGGGGGGGTGGAGAGTGAGAGAAAAGGCACCACCACAGGTGTTATCATTTAGCCAATTTGTGATTTGCAAGGCCAACCCCCCCCCTAAAAAAAACCCCTAGGAAGTGGGCTCTGCTGGCATCTCACACAAAGGATGGTTGTGAAGACCCACCAAGGAATCTTGTCTTGGGCACAATTTTCCTGCCAAGGGATGTCGTGGGTAGGTGGGGAATTCTCTTCCCCCAGTCCCTGTCAAAGTCAGCTCAGATTTCATTGTGTTTGTGGAAAGGGAACCCCACGCAAAAATCACACACACTGAGGTTTTGTGTGTGATGGACTGCAGGAGAAGGTCAGTGGTGGTCTTTGCAAGGAAAGACCACCACTTGCCTTCTCCTGCAGTCCACCATCAAGGCCAGTTGGGCGTTGGTCCTTCCACAGGACTCCCAGTGATGCCTCCTCTCCCCAGTCATGAGCTTGGGCTTGGGTTTGGGTCTGGAAGCAGAGAATAATGATTAATGGGATAATGAATCGCCATCATCCTGAAAACTCTTGAGGTCCGCTTGTGTGACCACTGCTGCCCCCTCTTTCTTGAGTATTTCTGTGTTTAATCAAGTCCACAGGTGCTGGGGAGAAAATGTGTCCTCCTGTTTCCCCACCCTGAGTCAGGAAAGTGTTGAGGACTACAGCAGGAGATTCAAGCCAAGGTCTTTTGCCAGGAAAGGGCTGCTTCCCTCCACCACCACCCTCCTCCTGCCCACCTTGGCTCACGTTCCCCCCTGCACACGTTTCTGCTTAACCTCCCAATGAAGGGAGCAAGTCAGGGGTAGAAGTGAGTGAACGTGGCCGTTTCCTTTGGGGGAGCCTCGGTGCAAACATGCCCTAATAAGGTCTGGCCTGGGAAAAACTAAAGAAAGACTATTTCATCTAACATGAGCTATTAGTCTTGGAGCTAAAAATAATAATAATATAAAACCGAGACAACAGGAGCTAAATGAATCATGTCACAACGTGTGCACGCAAGGCGATGGCTCCCAGGTGGGAATCGGGGAATCATCAGGCTGCCTTCCACAAGAACAATTTTTAGTATTTTCATCGCTTCCCCCCCCCTTTTTTTTGGAGGAGGGGGTGGAAGAGTACTGATTTCAGCGGAGGATGGGAAACGTACACTCCAACCCAGTGAGGAAGGGCTAGCAGAGAAGAAACCAGGCCATTGAGAGAGATTTTTGGCTCACTTGGAACTCAAACCTGGATCCACAGGGCACCTGCCCAGCCATCATTCTAAGTCCCTCGCTAACATCTGGCTGCCTTGGACGGGCAGGTTGGAACAAATACCGGAAGGAAGGAAAGGGAAGGAAGGGCCTTCATCACTTGTCTCTTTTTCTTCCCATGGCTATTGATCTTCTAGAATCCTTGAACTGGACGGCTTTATAGAGGGAGGGCTTGCCTCTCAGAAGGAGAACCTGCCACCCACCGTAGGGCAAGGGCTGGTAGTAGGAGCAACACGTGAGCCCCGCCTGGAGACTTTCCCTCTCGCCTGCATGGGCCATGGAAGGAGGGCCCCTTCCCCCACCCACCCACCTGGACATGTGAAGGGGGATCTAAGCCATGGGCTGTTTCTGGGGGTAGGAAGCACCCCATGCGTGCCCAGGGTTCCACCCTATCCTGTGGCTCTTCACACGGGGAAGGGGGGCATCCTGCCTAGAGTGCCACTTGAGATGGCCGAGAGGAAAGGCTCAAGAGGATTCTGCAGCCCTGGAGGGGGGGGATTGTTTGGCCACCCTGTCCTGTTTTATTTCTTTGCTTTGCTCTCCCTTGCCGGCCATTTCCTGAGCGCTTCAAAGATGTTGTGTGTGAGGGTGGGAGCTGAAGGACCCAGTATCTCTCGCCTCTTCTCACATTTGCTCTCGGGCAAAGCAGAGAAGCTGGTTGCTTTCTGCTCCCCAAACACACAGAGAGAGATTGAGAGAGGGGGAGGGTGTTCCTTTCAAAGGGGACTCTTCTAGATGGGGACGCATGCTGCAAGGGGCTGGGCCCTTTGGCTATTGCAGCAGAAAGCCGCCCCCCCCCCCGAGACTCAGCGCAGCCGGGCTGTGAATGCCGCCCAGGGCCCCTCCTCCTCCATCTCCCCGCCTGCTCCATTCAACGTTTGCTTTGGAATCAACTCACGGCCACTGCCGGCCCATCAGCGGCAACCCAGATGCCGCCAGCCGTGTTCACGCTCGGGGTCTAAAGGGAATCCGCCTATTTCGGCAGGGTTCTCGGTCCATCTCCACAGCTCCTTTCTGCCAGAGATGCTGGAAGACCCTAGCAGCGTTTATTTGGGGAGCACAAAATAAGTCCCTGGCAGGGTGGCTTCTCTTGATGCCTTTTCCAAAACAAGGCGCCCTGCCAAGCTCTGGGTGGGAAGCCCGGGGCCTCCTCCTCCCCCCCCCCCGGGGGGGCTTTGCAGCTACCACATCTTGCTCACACGGCCTCCCTCATTCTCCTGTGGCACCACGAGCATCAGTGGGCGGCGTGTTGAGTCTGTTGCAAGCCATCACCTCACTTTCCCCCTGGAGACACGGCGAGGAGCCCTCCATCCTACTCTTTCCTGCTGTTTCCTGTCACCAACTTAAATTGGTTCCCAACCGTTACTTGACCCGAGAACTTTCAGGTCAAGAGAATGTCAACAGTGACTCTAACATTTCTTTCCTGCCATTCATGGGACTGTGTGCATGGCATGTGCCTCTCGCCTTTGAACCTCCTTATAAATCTGGGAAAGATGGGGGGGGAGGTGCTGCTTTTTATAAGTTCTAAGGTGAGAACAACCCCACCATCACACGCCCCAGCCAGCCCAGGGGGATTCGGGGACCTTTCAGTCAGGAAGGCAGCATCCAAAGCTGTGGGGTGGACTGAGAGATGTTAGATCTCCCTTGGAGCTTTGTACTGGTGGTTCACGGGTTGCTGCATCTAAAAAAAAGAAAGACCGAGTGGAACGGGAAAAGGTGCAGAAGAGAGTGCGTGAAATGATTTCTGGGCTGGGACACTTCGCTTAGGAGGAAAGGCCTGGGGTTCTTTAGCCTGGAAGCAAGGCCCACTGCGGGGCGGTGGGGGGGCATGACTGAGACCTACCAAATTATGCAGGGGATGGAGCAATTGGAGAGAGGGAAGCTCTTTTCCCTCCCACACACAACCAGAACCAGGGCTCTTCCACTTCAATGGAGGGTTGGGAGAGGGAGAACAGACAACAGGAAATATTTATTGCCCCAGCATGTTGCTAGTCTGTGGAACTCCTTGCCTCATGATGTGGTGATGGCATCTGGCCTGGATGCCTTTAAAAGGGGGTTGGACTGATTTCTGGAGGAAAAGTCAATTGCAGGTTTCACTCCACCATAGGAAGCAAGCTTAAAAGGAGGGTATCTCCAAGTGCCAGGCGCAGAGGAGTGGCAACAGGGTCTCTAGTTGTCTCACGTGATCCCAGAGGCATCTGGTGGGGCCACTAGGAGACCCGGGAAGCTGGACTAGAGGGGCCCTGGGCCTGACCCAGCTGGGCTCTGCTTATATTCTTAGGATCTTGTTCTCCCATTGCACAAACTTCCATGATTGAGGTGTTTAGTCTAGATGAACTAGCCCCCCCCTTCCCCCTTCCTGCCAATCTCCTATTTACTCTAGCAAGAATTATTACACCCGGCTCTTTTTTTGAGTGTATTTCTTCCTGACATTTGTGTACGCTCAAAGTCAACATTAAGCTGCAGCAATGGTAAAAGTATTTAAATATTTTTACAACATACAGAGTGTGGCCTATTAATACTGGTTATTTTAAGCACAGGACAGATAGATCGTTCCAGTCAAGTAAAAGGCTAGGCAGTAAAATGTTCATTTATGTCACCATGATAGTGAGAGTGTAATTTCCAGCAATCCATGTGTTTATCATAGACGCAGTCTCAAAATACCGATGTCTACAGGGTAAGCGTTATCTGTGTGAGTCTTTTGTGGCCCCAGAAAATCCACTTTGTTGTCTGTTTGAAGGAAATATTTAGAGAACAGATTAAGTGATGGCCTCTTCTTAACATCAAGGGTTACGGGCACAATCCACCCTCCGTGACTGGCTGGTCAAGAGGAATCTGTCAAAGGTCTACAGAGCACCCTAGGGATGCTCCAAGAATTTGCCTTGTGCTTGGAAAAGTTACTTTTTCTCCATGACAGCTCCCTCAAACGCCCAGCCATTAAGGCCCATAATAGCCATGTTGGTTTGGGGCTCCCAGGAGCCGTGTGGATTCGAATGACCCAAGTGTCCTTCGACTCAAGCTGCCAGAAGCCTTCACCACTAGCTGTGCTGGTCCAGATTTCTGGGAGCGATAGTTCAACAACACCTGAGTTAGCCAAGCTTGGGAACCACTGGTCCAACTCCATTGTTGACTTGAGCCCCAGATGTCCACTCTGGCCCGAATTCCACCAGGACAGACGTGTTTTCTTTTTGTAAATAAGAGCTCTAATGTTGTGCAGGGCTGTTTCTCCACTTCCCCATTGCTCAGGCCTGGGAGTTTTGTCACTTGGTTCTTGGGCACATGGGCTAGAAAGTAGCCAGCGGGGGGGGGGGGGAGGTAATCCCCTGTCCTGCTGTCCTGACAACTGACACCTGTCCAACCAGGAATCTCTCCCCCTCCCAAATGACACAGCCATCATTTCCAAAAATAATTCTAGAAATAGTTTGAGCAAACAGCGGTTGACTAAATATGGCCACAGAATGCACACATCAAGGGTTCGGGTCTTATTATTATTATTGCATGGGGAGGGGTGATATTTAGTTTTACCAGACACTGGTTTTGGGTGTTGGATTTCCATGCACACATGTCATCCGCATGGCATAAAAGCATCCCCCCAGTCCAGCAACGGAAGGTAGTGCCCCATTCTCCAAATTGGCAACATTCTGTTCCTTCTATGCCACCATCTGGAGGCAGAATATTTTGAGAATCTCATGCAGATGTTTGTGTAGTTTGCATTTTCTTTACGGGGGTGGGAGGGAAGGAAACAATAGGAGACAATTCCATTTTAGGAAGGTTCTGATACCATTTCGGTCCTCTCTGTAATTACACAGGCACAGCCTGCATCAACAAGTATGGCAGAGCTCTCTGATTTCATCAGCCTGAAATGTCACATCTGGAAAGGGAGTGCCCAGATGCTGAACATAAGAACAGGGATAAGTACTGACAATCATCTTGGCAGGATTATGCCAAGAATAGTAACACTCTTGCAGTTCTACTTGGTGGATCAATAGGGACCATTCTGGTTGTACTGATGCAAAAGTGATTTAAAAAAGAAAAGCTGTCTCATAAGTAGGACCTGCACTACAAAGACATGTTGCGTGTTTCAGGGGTGCTTCCAGCTCCACTCAAGGAATCAGAGAGGGGATTGGACCCCCAAACTCTGGCTTGGCAGCCAGACGCCTAAGAAGCCACTGAACTATCCAAAAGTTCTAGGTTCACACTGATGCAACTTTATGCCTCATGCTCCTTCTTTTTTCTTCTTTTTTTTAAAGAGTATTTTTACACACACACACCTTTCTCCTTGGAGTGTGCCCACCAGCCACACGCCTGTAGCTGCCATGAGTGTCGTGTTGCAAACTTCATCCACTTTTCCAGAGTGGAAAAGTGGCTGCAGAAAAAAATCCAGAAAAAAACACCCTCCATCTCTCATCATATTATTTCTGGGACACTTGGTCCCTTCCCCGGTACCCTGGTAACCTGCTAGTAACAAAAATTAACATTAGTAACACTTGGTGCTCAGAATGGCTTCTACAGGCAGAACATTAGTGATAGCCTGCCTGCTTTAAAAGTAACTGCAACTGAATACCTTTCGGAGAGAAATGGCATTTCTGATTCTGAGCATCATCTGCACTGCAGGGGTTCCCAGCCTTGGGTTAACTCAGGTGTTCTTGGACTCCAACTCCCAGAATTCCTGTCCAGCACAGCCAGTAGGGAAGGCTTCTGTGAGTGTTTGTCCAAGAACATCTGGGGACCCAACGTTGCAAACCACGGATGCACAGCTACACTGTCTCTCTCTCTGGCTGCCAAGTGACATCGTACCACTACTGTTCATCTACAAGTTTGTTCGTTGTTTTTTTTCTGCTGCTGCTGAGCAGCCTCTACGCCTCCCTCGAGATGACGCTTTTGCTGCTGAGCGAGTGCTGAGAATGGAGAACAGTTGCGAGGTCAGGGCATTTTGTAAGACCTGGAGATCCGACCCGTGCCTCGAGGAAGCAAATCTGTATTCACAGCAGCAAGTGATAGCAGTTGTTCCAGTTTTTTTTTCCTTTTTGTCCTGGATATAATTTTCATAATTATTTAGCTCATTAAAAATGTACCAAAGATGTAGCATTTTAATAATAGCTGTGGCTGCCTAGACACGGTACTCCTGCAGAATTGACAAGCAGCCAACAGCAAACCTGCAAAAACAGCTTTTCTGAACTCTTCAAGACAATTTACAGCTGTGTTCAGTCTCTGAAGCACATCATTTTTAATAATAATAATAAATAATAAACTTTATTTTTATGCCGCCTTTCTCCCCAAGGGAGAAAGAAGAAAAAAGAAAAGAAAAGAAGGCGTAGCAAGGAGTCGCAGACTTGAGTTTCAAAGTTGTTCATAGAAGATAACCATTTCGTAGATGTCCAAAATAACAACTACGGTGACTGGGCAAGTATCACAGGTGTAGTTGCCAAAAGCAAATTTCCTTATGTGTATCTTTGATTACAGTGAGGAGGTGCCCTTCTTGCTGATACTATATATTCAGTAGAGGAACAGATATTATAGGGAATGTGTCCTTAGACAAGGAAAAACCCTTAACCTGTGATAGCATCTTAGTGCCTTTTCCCCGTGTTGGCCAATTCTCTTGCTTTCTTTCGTGGTTCGTCTCCAGCACTTGAGCATGGGTTTCCTCTGAAGTCTGATTGTTTTTTTCAGGTGAGAAATCTCTCTCTGAAAAGCTGCTTCAATCATCTCTTTCTAACACCAACATTTATAATGACGTATTATCTATTAAGTAAGGTTTCTGCACTCAGGTTCAGCAGTCCGTGACCTTCTGTAGATGGAATGCTAGGGCGGTGGGGTGGGGGTGGGGCAGTTGGTCTTTCGCTTTAAGCAATGAAATATCTTCAAAATAACCAACAGAAACCCTGGTCTTTTGCCCAGTTTTTCCATTTCTCTCTGAGGTTTTTCTTCCATGGCTTCAAAATTTCTGGAAACTTTACCTCTCTAGTCCTAATTAAGGAAACGGCTCATGAAGGAAGATCTGGAATTAACCCCCCTCTCATTTCTCTTTCTTCTCTCTTGCCTCCTTTTCTTCCCTCATGCCGCCCCCCCCAATCCCTCTTCTCCCCTCACTGCCCCCCCCGCCCCCTGCCCTTTAGGTCCAGATAATTTCAGTTCCAAGAGCCTTGCTCTCCAGGCCCAGAAGAAGATCCTGAGCAAAATGGCCACCCGGACCATGGTCAACATGTTGATCGATGACACCAGCAGCGAGATCTTTGACGAGTTGTACAAAGTGACGATGGAGCACCTGAAGAACAAGAAAGAAGCCCACAAGATCATGAAGGACTTGATCAAAATTGCGGTCAAGATCGGGATCCTGTACCGGAACAGCCAGTTCAACGCGGAGGAACTGGAGACGGTCGAAAAGTTCCGCAAGAAGCTCAACCAGGCCGCCATGACCATTGTCAGCTTTTACGAGGTGGAGTACACCTTCGACAAGCACGTTCTGTCGGAACTCCTGCACGAGTGCAAAGAGCTGGTCCACGAACTGGTAGAGCGGCACCTGACGGCCCGGTCTCACGCCCGGATCAACCACGTCTTCAACCATTTTGCCGATCTGGGATTCCTCACTGCCCTTTACGGCCTCGAGAGCGAATGCCGGCCGCATCTCAAAAAAATCTGTGATGGGATCAACAAACTGATTGATGAGAAAGTCCTTTGAGACTTGCCTCCAACTGCCAAGGACTTTGCGGAGAGATGCAAGCAGAAGGTCGGGTCAAAAATGCAAGCGCCTCCCTTCCTGGGCATCCTCCTCAAACGGAACCCCCAGATCCCCCCACCTCTCCCCACGGGCAGCCCCTCATGAAAACAGAAGCGCTTCTCGGTGGTGCCTGAAGGAGAAGACCTTTTGGTGTGCAGGGCAGCCCACAAATGACACACACACAAACACATCCGACACCAAGCTACATGCCATGATCTCAGGGTTGGTGCATGTTGCGGTTAGGAGCTGATCAGGCCGAATGAAGACTAAGAATCCTCCCTTCAACCAAAACAGTGCAGGACAGATATATGTGCAAAATAGCTTCCAAAGGTTTTATCAAGGCTGTTTGGGGGGTGGGGTTAAGTGGTGGAGAGGGGGCACAACTTTTGGCACAGTTTCAGAACAGAAATGAAATAAAGATGTGCTCTTTCATAGCCCTGAACCAAGGGTGAAGCATAACAAAGGAGCAGGAGAGGAGCTTCCTTCAAGGTGTGTTCCACTTTCCCACTAAGGATCCAGATGGGCTATTGTATGGCAACATGGTTGCGGAAGAAGGCAGGAAGGCCCCTGAGAGAGGGGGTTATAGAGGGGACCTTGGGGTGAAGGAATGGCAGACCCAGCCGGGAGAGGAAAGCATCCTGTCCAGAGGTCACCGTTCATTCCCTCCTAGGGGAATGAATGCATGACGTCCAGATGCTTTTGGGCTGCAGGTCCCATCAGCCCTAGACAAGCCCAGCTGATGGGATAGTCCAAGAAGATCAGGCGAGGCCTCGTGCCCAACTGCCCTCTCTCCGTCAACGTAGGAGATAAGTAGGTCCATTGGGAGGGGGGGAGGTTTCAAGGGCAGTGGTTCAAACCCCAACTGGGGGCTGTGAGGCCAGGCCCTACCCAACAGGATTCCCGAGCTGGCTGTGTGGTCTTCCTAGTTGCTCCCTGAGCTGCAGGTTGTCCCTCCTCCCCCACAAAGCCAATCCTGTCTCCCTCCTTCTGAAGGGTTGAAATACCTTCCTGGAATTTCTTCAGCTCCTGGCAGAAAGAGCTTGTAGCTAAGAGAGAGGCTTGGCATTCCTGCCCGCCCAAGCAGTCCATGCCAGCTTCCGGGTTTTGTTCTCGAAGCCTTTGGGCAAGGAGACCGTTGCCTTGGACTAAGACCCCCTGATGGCCTGTGAGCTCTTAACCCGTGGCCCAGCTGCCTAAGCCCAGCCCTCAAAGCCAGTCCTGAGATATCCAGTTGCATTTTGCGGCCACAACCATCAGCCACTCCCGGTGGGTGGGTACGTGGGGCCTGGCCTTTTCGCTCCTGGCTTTCCCTCCCCATGCCTTGAATGGTAGGGCCCTGAGGGGTTCCTCTGACAACCAACACACAACCCTGCCCCTCTGGGAATTAAAAAAAAAGGATGCATCTTGGATGCTACAAGGGGGGAAACCACACACACACACAAAACACACACTACGGGATAACTTCCAACCCGCAGCCAAACTAGGGGACAAAGAGGCACACTCCATCGCCCCATTTCTTTCTGTGCTGCTATAGAAGGGTTTTGACATGTTGGTGGCTCACCATGATCTGCTCCTCCATTCAGCCCACTTGGACACGGTCAAGTTGGTTCCCCAATACAATGGGCTGGGACCAGCCGGGCAGGACTGGGCTGCTGGGGGGGGTTGGGGGGGGCTGATGGCCTCTTGCACACATCTGAATACAAGCCCAAGTTATTTTTTTCCCCCCAGCCAATGTGTGAAATGTCTTGCCCCTCATAACAGACTCAAGAGCCTTACGAAGTGGCAGGGGAGGTCATGTGCGTTTCACATGCCCATATAGACTGTATATTCCATGTTTACTTTTATATATTTGTGGGTTCACCTACGAAACCGTCACTTCCAACGGTCGTGTTTGCGTCGGATGCTGAGTGTGCTGTGTTACCATAAATTATGCATTAAAGGATCTGTGATTCAGCATCAACTTGCCCTCTGGAAATTTATTGGCTCTCAGGAGGACCTGTACCAACATCTCTCTCGTGTTTTTAAAGAACACCATTACACTTAAAAAAAAAGAGTCTAGATGCAAAAACTCTTGCCGGTGTCTGTGCTAGAGAGAGAAAGCACCGTCATCGCTACACGGACCGGCCTGGTGTCAGAGGGTCTCGGTGTCACCACCTAGACAAGTGTGGCAGGCTGGGACTCCCCCAGGTGTGCACAACCACCACCCCTACAGATGCTACCACGCTACAAATCCCCCCATCCCTCCTCTCTAACAGAGATAGGCACATCTGTGGCATTCAGATCGGGGTGTGTGTGTGGCCATATATAGAGAGCCAGCTGGGTATGACCTGCAGGTTCAGTGCAAAGTTCTCATTTGCAGACAAATGCGTGCACTCACGAGCAGTTTGCAGGGCTGTAAAGGCATTTCATTAGCACAGCAAGCCAAACTACCTCTGAGGTGTTTAGGGGTTCAATCCCCCCCTTCAGCTACATAGAAGTCCACATGGACCGACATTTCTGAAGCAGTGTCTCCCCACCCCCACCCCCTGGAAGGACTCCCCCTCCACGGCTTGCGGGGGGGGGGGAAGAGACCGGGATGAGAGGAAAGAGCCCCAGTGCCCTGCTACCCTCTCCTCTCGACCCCAGAACGCAGCTTTCTTCAAACCAAAAACACGGTATTCGACAAGGCAGAAAGCCCTACTGTATTCCTCTGCCTGCTTCTTGTACTTGATGCAAATGCTCACGTGACCTAATCGGACGTGGCTGGCATCGCAGAAGGCAATTTCTAAACAAATCACCTCTTTGAATTGGGGGAAGGTGGCGGTTTTCCTTTAGTGGCCTCTTGCCTTTACATCTGAGGTGGAAACAGTCATTTTCATATGCCCAGTGGCAGCAACCACAGCATGTCACAGAATGAAACCGGGGTGGGATGGGGGGGGGGGAGAAAGATTTGCAAAAGCCAAAGCCACCGGCCACAAAGTGCAAAAAAGCTGCCCCCCCAAAAAAAAACCACAAGCCCCAAATGTCCTCTCACCATGAGAAGAGAGGGTCTCAGGGCTTCTGAAGGCAGGTTTCCCCATAATGCAACCTGGGTATCTAGAGGCTGCTTTGATTGCCTCTGGCGGTGTTTCACCAGCAATGGTGCGTGCCATTAAGGACACCCGAGTGAGGCTGGAGGGGGCAAGGGGGCAGGAGCTTCTTTTAGGGAGAAACCCAGCACTCGTTCATGCAAAGGTCTTAGGCCCACTGGGGGTGGGGGCTTCGGGGGGGCAGACTTTGCCACTTTTAAATGCCGACAGCAAAAAGGCTTAGTGCTCGTGATGGCAGAGCCCTTGGGGGGGGGGCAAATTACAACCAAGCAGCAAAGTGAAATCTCGGTCGCATCAAGAGAGCCCCACAGCCCACTGGGGACAAGTGAGGAGCTACAAGGTGTGCTTCCTCCGCTCGGCAGCTACAAGGACTTGTTTTATAAAGTCCACAATGTATGTGTCACACCGTCCCTCCTCCTCCGTGCCTACAACTGGGGGTGGGGGTGGGGGAGCCATGGGTATCCTATCACCGACCGCCCTGCCACAGGGCTGAGGCCTCAAAGGCCACAAGAAGAGTTCCCAAAGGCTTCCATCAGTCCTTGTCGCAGCCTGTGAAGGTATTCAAGAAGGAGCGGTTCCTATGAATCAACGGGCTGTGCCTTCAGTAGGGATGTAAACAGAAAACACAGAATCTTCCATCCCGTGTCTTCCCTGGCCCTTTGAGGTTCTCTGATCCAGAGCAGCGGTGCGGGGTGGGTGGGTCTGTGTGTGACAGAGCAGCCACCTCAAAATCACCACCGTCCACCTCCACGCCTCAGCTGAGGCCACCCCACCTTGGAGTGACCAGACAAGAGCTGGCTTGGCACAACTTTCGTACAGGGGGTGGTGTTGGTGGTGGGGAAGTCTGACACATCCTCTGCCATGAAGAGCGTGAGAAGGGAGGCGCCGTGATGCTCACGATTCTTCCATGGCCTTCTGGCACTGATAGAGTAAACAGTCCAGGAGGGCAGGGCAGGGCGACCGGAGCCACAGCGCCAGCAGCCCGGCATGGATCCGGCAATGCAGCAAGCAGGGGGCTGACGGAAGCAGCCGGCACGATGCAATCCCTTCATTACCTAAAGGAGGGAAAGATGCCCGTGACTGGTCTGTAAGATTTCAAGATGGTTAACAATTTACGGGCTCTTTCGGTGGTGAATATTTCTCCCTCACCCTTGCCCTGCCAGGAGGCCTTCCTCGCGGGTGGACGGATGGCCTTCATGCCCACGTTCACTCTTAAAAGCACCTGCCTCTTTCCAAAGCAGGTTAGGGGCCAAACCTTCACCATCAGGCTTTTGGGCTTCTTCCACCTCCCTCCCACAAAGCCTCACAACTCGTACTAAATGAGAGAGCTCTTGTCAAGTTATTCACTGGCAGGAAGCTAAAAATATCTCAGCAGAAAGCTGCCTCCCATTTTCTCTGAAATTGAGAGACTGTGGGAAAACATGATGAATTTCCAGACAAACTGTCTGGGGCCTCCGAATTTCTCTGAAGCAGCTCCAACGCTCTGGAGAGAACCAGTTTCGTTGGTGCTGCTTTGAGGAGCAGGAACTTGGTTTCAGAATTGCTCAGCGCTGTTCACATGCTCGCCATCCTCTTGGTAACTTTTCGAGCAATCATCCCCCACTTTGAATGTTTGGGCCAAGGTAAAGGAAGTTTGTACTCTTACCTATGATATCAACAACGTGTAGTTTCAGCTTTTGCTGCAAGATGTTAAGGACAGTTGACAGAGATCCCTGAGATGGTGCCATCTTTAGATTTTGTTTCACCTCATTCGAAAGAGCAAGCCACAGTTTTCCAAATTCATCGGTGGTCATTTTCATGGGTCTGCCAATGATATTGCCGGCGGAAGGGAAAGGAAAGGAAACAGGTGTTACACGTGAAAGTGTTCCAGGCCCACAACCTTTCCCGGCATCCAAGAGACTCAAAGGGTTGAGCAAAACAAAAACCTTTTAAAAATGGAAAATGGGGGCAGTGTTGTGCAAATATGGTGCAGAGGCCAGAGACAAAGCACAAAAGGGGGGAAGTCACTAAGAATATAAGAAGACCTGATTACAACCACAAGTGAGACGAAAAAAAGAGGCAGACAGATTTAAGTGGATAGGCTAAATTCAGCTATTCATCCCAGCCACAGCACTCATCAAACCAATGGAAATTAGGTAACTGAAGTAATAACTTTCTATTTGTTTGTTTGTTTGTTTGTTTTTGCATTTGTATACTGCAGCCTATTTCCCCCAAAGGGAACTCTGGGCGGTTTACATAAAGCACCATATGAAAGAATGACAAATAATAATAAAGATTTCAAAAATAATGCAAGGCAAACAGACAAGCAAATACATGGCAAGAGGCATAAGACGCTAAACAAAACAGGCAACAAACACAGGGGGAGACAGAAACAGTTCTGATTAAAGTTCCTATTGATTGAAAGGGTCTACTCTGCTTGGCCCCAAGAATTCAATTTGTGTCTCTGAATGTATGAGCCCTACGTAGACACCGACTGATCAAAGTCAATCTGATTCAGTGGACCTAGTCTAAAAATTAGATTTAGTCGAATCCAATTTTTAGACTGATGTAGGTTGTCTGGACGCTCTTTGTAACAATTTACTCTGCAAACTTCTTTATACTTCTTTATCCACAAACATAAGCACAGTTTCAACAGAAAAGAAGAAAGCCTAAAAACCAACAGAGCCTGGCTTCCAGTACTGAAAACTACAGCCTGCAAAAAACTCGCAACAGACATCTTCTTTATGCTGTTACCTGATGAAATCCAAGAGTGCTAAAGTTACAGAAAACCGGAGGTGCACATTCAGCTCAAAGCGGCAACGGATGGAGCCAGAAATCACCCCTGAGGTGGCCAGGTCCTCCATTTCCACCCCTGTCTGGAAAATTTCTATGCTTTGAGCTTCAATGGCCTCAAAGTGGCAGCCGTGAGTTTCCAATATCTACGAAGAGAAGGCAGTGAGGATGTCAACAGATTTAGCGCTGCCTCCTTGTACCAACAGGAAAGCAAAAGTCCCCCTCTCTCTTCTTACCTTCAGACGCTCCACGTGTTCAAACTCCAGCGTCACATCTTTAAGTAAGGAATTGCTCTGATTGGCAATAAATAAAAAAACCAGGAGGCTGTCCTCTTTCCAGACCTTACAGAAATATAAGAGCAGCGTTTCGTCGCCACAAAGTTCGACCATCTCCGAATGAGGGTGCTGGGCCACCTCTTTGGCTAAGGATGGCACCAAAGACTTGCAGGAACCCATATGAGTGCCCGGCGGGCAAGAGACAAACTCCATCTCCCTGCCAGCCGACAAAGAGCAGGGTGAGAGCTTGGGGCCCAGAAGCCTCTCATTCGGTCCCGTTTCTGGCAGAGAGTGAGACCTATCCAGCCCCACTTTTGGTTCCGGAGCATCCGGAGAGCCCAGGGAAGCTTTCCGTATGCGCTGGTGCTCGCTGCTTTGCTCCCGTTCCCAGGGGAAGAGGTTCCGGCAGGGGGTGGGGGGAACCGCAGGGCTTTCAATACCAGGCGATTCCTCGATGGCTTTGCCTTCCTGGATCTTGGATTTCCTTGTGAACTTCTGAGTTGCGGCATCTCCTTTGCCCATCTTAAATATTCAACCACCAAAAAGAAGGAAAAAACACAACACAGCTTTGAAAATGGGATGTTGCTAGGTTATTATGCAAGCAGACTAAGTTGGAATCTTTTAAGAACCAGGTGAATAAAAACCACTTTTTAATGAGATGTCCATCTTTCTCTGTGTGTGTGTGTCTGTGTCTCTGTCTCTCTCCCTCTCCACCCCCCCCCCATGCGTGTTTGTGTGCGGTGTGTCGCTGCTCTGTTTTAATATCCCCAACTTATTCTGTAATTATGAACGCTTACATTCTGGTTTAGATGTGCTTGGAATCGAGCAGCAATACTTTAAATCAGTGGTTCTCAACCTGTGGGTCCCCAGATGTTCCTGGACTGCAACTCCCAGAAGTCTTCATCACTAGCTGAGCTGGTGAGGATTTCTGGGAGTTGTGGTCCAGGAACATCTGGGGACCCACAGGTTGAGAACCACTGCTTTAAATGGTTCAGAACCAAGAACAGACTAACTTGGCAGTCTAGTCTTTCCTCTTCCGGATGCTCCACTTATATTACAAGGAAGAATACGGATGCCAAGCCAACAAGGAAGAGAAAAAGAGGAAAGGCACACGCTTGTTAAAGCACCTCTTCTTTGAAGGCAAAGTTTCCCAAACTAGAGGTAGGAGGACCCAAAATCCATGAGAGTCCAGCCCAGATCTTTAGCGAGAGAGGTTCCCAGACTCCAGCGAGAAGGTCGGGTCTCTTTAATCCATCCAACCACATCTCTCTATGAAATGCAGCTGGCCCACAGGATCAGAGAACCCTGGAGTTATGGAGCTGGAAGGGGCCTGCAAGGTCATCCCTGTCTGCTTCAGCCAGGAATCCAGAACAAAGGGTGACTGCCAGCTGGTGGTCTACATCTCTCTCAAACACCTCCAGCGCTCACCAACTGCAACCTGTCTTTGCAATTTCCTTCCCATTTTGAAAGTTGTTTTGTTTTGTTCCATTGCCCCATAGGATAAAGGACAGGCTTCAGGGGGCCAAAAACACCCCCTGATTCAGCCAAGCGGGTCTGCAGCATCTATGGAACCCAAGGGAAGACGCGTACGCTGACCCTTCAGTGGGAAAGAGGCCGCTTCCAGGAAGCCTTCCTTCCACAAATGAGTTCCCCTACCAGATTGATGCCGCCTTGGGAGGCCAGGCCCACGAAGAGGGTGGAAGCCAGCCGCTGCTTCTCTTTCTCTTCCTCCGAGAGGCTGGAAGGTTCTGGCGGCACCTGGGACGGGACGCCCACGGCAGGACCTTCCACCCGAGGGTCACTGCCCCGCAGGGCAGGTGTGACGCCGTCTTCAGGTTCCAGGTGGCTTCCCTTTCTGGGGAGGTAGCCTTCTTTCCCCCACAACTTCTTCACTCCATCCAGCCTCAGGCCGTTGGTCCTGAGAAATTCAGAATCGGGAAAAGGTCAGCCGAGGGTCTTCAGCAAGCCCAAGGGACAGCTGGCTCTTATTAGCAAAGCGTTCCTGAAGACAAACCACCAGCCACACTCACCTTCGATCAAAGAAACCCACTCGGCAGGTAGAGCAGATCAAAAAAACTAGTTGCCTCCCAGGCCACCTGGTTGGTGGTGGGGTTGGGATGGCCATAGAAGAGGGGAAGGCTGTCTCTTGGCCCTAGCTCCATCCCGTCTCTGCTCGACCAGATGGGCAAAAGATCCCCTTTCGACCGGGCTCCTCCGGAGCCACCACACTCCTGCACTTCCTGGTAGCTGGACCAGTGCCTTCCACTTCTGTGCTAGCTCTGGAGAAGGGAGGGTCCCCTGTGTTCACCAACATCGCAGCGATAAAGGGGGCACACTTTTTAATCAGATCCCCCTCCCCAATTAAAAGACAACCTAAAAAGATTTGTGCGTGTTTGCAAGGACCAGCCACACTCAAATGTGGCCACCCAAGAACCTGGTTTTTCAGCTCAGATGGGCAACTCTCTCCTCCTGTGGTGGGCTAGGAAGAAGCCACAGGGTGGGCGTGGGGTTGGGGAAGTAACTCATTCTGCTCCTCTGCACAGATCATGTGACTTGATGCAATCTGGCTGAGAACGACCTGAAAAATACACATCCACAGCAGCCCCAGCCTTCCCTGAGCAAGTGAAGAAGAAATCAGGTACCCTTCTGTTTTGTTGGCCTTTTGCTTCACCCTCACTTTGCATTTCTGCGCTACTGATCCCAAAAGGGAAGGGAGGCACTGAGGGAAGGAACCAGGCCAACGGCCTGTATGGTGGCAATTGAAGGTACACACTCACTCCTTTTGTCCGCCCTCAGGACTGTTCCCAGAAACGTCAGAACCCAGAGAGAGTCCGGTGGGGGACTGTCGGCCAGTCCCAGCTGAGCCGGTGAAGCTCTGTGAGAGGGGGAGCCCGTACGGTTCAAAGTTCAAAGCTGCAAAGAAAGCAAAGCTCGCGTGAGAACTGAGTGTCAGCCTTTGAGGCGATCAAAAGCTCACAAAAGCAAACACAGGCTGCAAGGCTGGCTACCCAACAGCGAGATTTTCTTCATCACCATTATCACCACTATTGTTTGACAAAAAGCATATTTCTCTCACAACACATATCAAAATAAACATAACACAAAGCACCTCTGAGCCATATTTGAAACCATTCAGCTAGTCTCTAAAGAGAGTTTCTAATTACCGGTAACTGCTCCCTCTGGGCAATTCATACATGCCTTTCTTCAAAGACAGCTGGATGTTTACATAGAGGCACAGGGGAACTTTTGTTGAAGAATAAACAGGCAAGCAAATAAAATAAAATAAAACAAGCAAATAAACAAAAGGCACAGTGGAATTACTTTCCCCAAGCTTATATGCAGACAGGGTGCTAAGGATGCCCCTCCTGCCCACTTGCAGGAGGGAGAAAGACAGAGCTTTCAGGCAGGCATAAACGTTGAGGGGAAAAGGGTCTCTTGAGGCAGAGAGAGAGAGAGAGAGAGAGAGAGAGACTGCTGGCCACCCGGCCACCCCACACGGCCTCTGTTCCTGCCCCAGCAGCCCCTGGAGAAGGCTGGTTTAAGCCACGTGGGTCGTGTTCCTTCCTTCCACCAAAACACCTCGCCTAAAAAAACATCAGCCATGACCCACCTTTTCCCTGAGACAGCTTCTCCTCTTGCCTTTGGTGGGGTGGCTTATAAGGGGCAGCGCCCCGGTCCAGGCCTTCGGCTACAAACCCATCTAGGAAAGATAAGGAAGCGTCCACCTACATTGAATCAGAGGGACAGGTCAGAGAGCTTCTAATCTGGTCAGCACACACAATGGGAAACACCGTTCTGCCTTACAAAGCAAAGCAAAACACAAAGGGTTCTGCTTATACACTACCCCCATATCACTTTAAGCACTCTCTGGGCAGTTTACAATTTTTAATTATGCAGGCTGCACGTGTCCCCCAACCCACCAGCAAGCTGGGTACTCATTTTACCAACCTGGGAAGGATGGGTGGCTGAGCCGGCTAGCTGGGATTGAACCCCAGGCCATGCGAACAGTTTTAGCTGCAGTGGCAGGCATTTAACAACTGTGCCACAAGACAGCACTACTTGCTGACTAGGTAGCAGTTTGTACTCCCTGTATGGTTCGCCATCAACCTCAAATGGCATATCCTACATTTCATGTTCAAACACTGACATGGAAGCCTTGGAAAAAAACCCTAGAATTAAGCTGAGATCCCTTGCAAGGAGACAAAGGCTGAGCACTTAATGGTGAAGGCAGGAGCTTGACGAGTTAATCGTGGAAGATGCTGCCTCCAAAGGGCTGAGGAAGCAACAATTCCAGGCAAAACCCAAAGAAACAAAAAGAAAGGCAAAAACATGTGGCACCTTAAAGACTAACGATTTAGTCTCTCTCTCTCTCTCTCTCTCTCACACACACACACACACACACACACACACATTTAAAGGCATTGCTTTTGCTTGGAGCATGTTTTGAAGGACCAGTCGGCTTCTGAGGTCAACGACGCAGCAACGCCTACTCACCACAAGGTCCTGGCAACTGGCGTCCACAGGGAACAATTTCTTCATCAGGTCCGGGTCCTCACAGAGGTGCTTCAGTTCAAAGGCGGACTGTCTCAGGCCAGTGTCCAGGGAGGCCGTGAACTCTAGGGTGAGCTCCTCAATGGTCTTTGAACTTGGGGCGCGAGAAGCTATTTTGGTGGCTGCAGCCATTGCCCAGGCCTTTGTTTCTGGGGTGGCGCTGCTCTTTAGGACCCGACGCAAGCTGGCCAGGAGGACCTCTGGCTCGGTGTTTTTCATAAGGTAGCTGTACTCGCCTAACACCTGCCAGACAACACAGGGGAAGGCATGGCCATCCAGAAAGGCTCCGGAGAGGACCATTGGAGAACAAAACAGGGGTTGCAGTTCTGGGTTGGCATTTGGGTGAGAGCGCAAGCCCGCTGGGGAAAAGGATACAGGCCAAGAAAGCACTGCCAGGGACAGGTGGTTCAGAACAAAGAAACTTTTCAAAGGCCACTTTGTTGTTTTCTGGTTGTGCTTTCAAATGGTTTAAAAACACTGCTATGTACCCAGTACTTGCTCCTAATATGGCCATTTGTTTTTAGCAGTGCCTGTTTTTATTTCGGAGTGTGAGACACCAAACTGGGTCTCATGCTGGGAGGGAAAAGAGAGATCAATCATAACCAAAGTTATGTGAAATAAATGTCAGAACCTTAACTGCCCTGGAGGCAAGTGGTCAGCCGATGCCCTACGTGACTTTGGATGCTTCCAATCCAGTTGTTCCCCTTCAGCCGCCACCACCCCAATCCCCTGTGCTGTAACTGAGCGTCTGGCCTGTGTGGGAGAAGGGCCTTCTCTCTCTCTCTCTCTCTTCAATGCATGCCTTTCTTACCCAGCTCATCACTTGGAGAAACCTCTGGGGATACACAGCCTTCTCGTCCTGCAGCAACACAAGGTAAGACTGGACCGCATGAAGTCGCAACTGGTCATCTTCCTTCGCATCTTCAAAGCCTTTTGGGAAGAGAGGAGGAGTTGGGGGTGGGAGGGTGTTTTTTTTGGGGGGGGGTCACCCACTGCCCATGGCTTTGTTTTGTTATTCTTTGACAAAAAACACCAAGTCATTGCACACGTCTTTTGCTCACCTTCAGCAAGAAGGCGTAAGAAGCCATTAGGGATATCAGGGTGCATTTTATCTCCTCCTATGGAAAATACGGCGTTCATGGTCTGGATGAACCACACGTTGTCAGGAGCATATGTGCTGAGAGCATTAAAGAAAAATGCATGCGGGGTGGTGGTGGTGGTGGAAATCAACAACCGCCCCCACCCCTGTAAGTTTGAAGCCATCTATTCCCACATTCAAGAAATGAACAAACTGACCAGTCAAGGCAGTGATTACTCAAACGAGGCAAGAGAAATGAAGCCAGGGAGACACGCACAACTGCCCGCAATTCTTGCCAGTTTCAGTTTCCACAAAGGTGAAACTGAACCAATTCGCAGGTACTTTAAAACCACACACGAGAAAGCACAACCTCCTTAGCAACACAAAACAGACGAAAGCAGAAGTTCTCGGCTTGTCATCAAGAAGTATTCGAACTCTTGTGCCTCACTCTTCAACTGTTTATCAAAAATTACCAACTGCTTAAAAGAAAAGAAAAAAATGACCACATTAGCAAAGCCAAGAAACCCTCCTCTAAGCATTCTGAAATCACGGTGGATCCGTTGATAAGAGAGATGATCCTTCTCCTAAGCCTTGTCTGTGCCAGGAAAGGGAGTTGACGGTTCCAACTGCAACACAGAACACTAGCTCTGGAAGGGCTCCTGAGGTGCAGCAGGGCGTGAGGGTAAGCAAAATGCGAGCATGCAGTTATCCTGACATGGCAAATTTTGCTGGGACATCAGAAGAACAACAACAAAAACTTGCTGCTGGCATAAGAGGCTGTCAGAGTCTTTTCTCTTTTCTTGACAAGAGAAACAAAGGAAAACAAAACAAAAAACTTCTTCTTGAAATCAGATTACAGGCTGAACGCTCTACTGCAGGGGTGCCCAAACTTTTTGCAAAGAGGGCCAGATTTGACGAGGTGAAAATGTGTGTGTGTGGGGGGGGGCATTTCAGCCACATTTGGCCCCTGGGCCGGACTTTGGACAAGTCTCTATAGCATGCAAGGAGGAAGAGAGGATGTTGCAGCAATGGAGCCGGGGGCGGGTAGGCTGGGAAGGTAGCTGGGGTGGTGGCGGACAGAGGCAGGGAGGGCAGGCAAAACCTGAAACTGCAAGCTGATGCCTCCATCTGGTATGGGGAAAGGCCAGCTGGTGGGGATGCATGACAGGCTGAGTTGGTGAGGAGAAGAGACCGCGGGCCACTCGAAATTTGTACACGGGCCACATTTGGCCCCCGGACCTGACTTTGGACATGCCTGCTCTACTGGTTTTGACTTCCACGGATAGAATTTTTTGGAGACCAGTATCAGAAACTTGGCCAATCTGGACCACACCACAACGTTCCAAAACCTGTACTGAAATTTTCCACTGTGCCTTCTTCCAGCCTATATACACAACACAACACTTGTACGGAATGGCAGCCCACCCCCTCTGCAAACCCTCCCAGAAACAAGGATATTTTTCAGCCAATTCTGCTATTTTGCCTACGATGTTGATGACGGTGTATTCCTCCTGGCTTTGGGATAGATAGTCAAGCATCTTCTGAACGATGACAGTGACGTTCTGTCCGTTAGTGATCCTATACAGAAGTTCCAGCGTCTGAAGGAGAAGACAAGGGGTATCAGCTCTGCATCGTCCGCCCGGAAGAAAACAGCGACATAGAAAAGGCTTAGAATCGTTGCAGGGCTGGAAGGACCACAAGAGCCTTCTCAAAATACAAACCTGTAATTAAGTGGACTTCTTCTCCCTCTTAAGGCAACGTACCTCTCTTTTAACCATGGGGTCGGGGTGATGTAGGCACTCAATGATTGTCATCTGATGCTGCAGGGCGAGGGTAGGATCCTGCTGGACCACGCACGTTAGAGCTTTGAGTCCTAGAAAGAAGGGCTCTTTTAGGGTTCACTAACCAAAGCCACAGGCCTTTGGCAGCACTGCATGGTGACCAGGGGGTGACTTACCTAAATATTTCAAATTAATTTTAGGAGACAAGATAAATTTCCCCATGCATTTGGCTGCCTTCTCAAGTAAATCGGTTTTAGGGTAAATGGTATAAATGGTCTGGACGCATTCAAACAGGATCGCTGCAGAAAAACAAAGAAATTGGTGTAGGCGGCATTTCTCATGCAAGCTCCCGTTACAGGCCAGATACAGACTTTGCAGATTTAATAACCTTAGATGACACTTGCCTTCGGATTAGGTCTTTAGGTTTGAAATCTGGTAATGGGTTTTGACAAGAGAAGGCCCTCTGAATTGAAGAAGCTGCCTCAATGAATCTGTACTAATTCAGTGGGTCTCCTCTAGCAGTCACTTACTTCTGGCTTCATTCATTCATTCATTCATTCATTTTTACAACTTATATGTTACCGACTACCCAAAGGTCTCTGGGTGGCTTACAATTAAAATAAACAATTTTTGTCTTATAAATTACAAGGGCTCATTCAAACAGGCCCAGACAGTCGTGTGCACATGCTTTTGATGTTCCCAGTGCTGTCTCTTCCCCAGCTGAAGAGCCTAGCAGATTCTGTCTCTAAAATGGGCTTACCTCTTTTGGCAAGTTGCAACAAAACCTGCCTTCAGTGACTTACTGCCTTACTTTCTTCACTCTTCATTTACCTCCTTCTCCTTCCTGTTCCCTCTCCCTTCCTGTCCACTTCTTCCGCCTTCCCTTCTCCAAAGAACTGAACGGTAGACTAGGCAGACTTTGTAAAGTCAACCCCAAGGCTACAGAACATGAAAACAATGAGTGGTGGGTAGGCAAGGGATGGGGGTCGATGGGGTGTATTTGAAAACAACGTATCATGTTTGTTACCATAGGTAATGTTGTGGTTGATCTCGGCTCTCCTTAACGACTCATCCAGAACATCATACATTAATTCACTGGCCCTGTTACCAAGTGATAGAAGTGTTTGAGAATATGCATTAGAAAAAGAGTTCGCCTTTAGATACCAGTCCTGCAGATGTTTTCAGTCGTCACTTTGCGGGTGTCATTTGCTATGCTAGGCAGCCCCACTGGCACCCAGCAAGGTCAGCGCTATATACACAACATTCCTTGAATTTGTGACCAAACAAATAATCTACCCTAAGAAGGCCAGAACCATGGCATGCCCATTCAGGAGACAGCTTATGGCAGTGCCAGCGAACCTATGGCACGGATGCCACAGGTGGCACTCAGAGCCCTTTCTGTGGTCAACCGACATTGCCCCCCTCACAGGCACCTGTATTTCAGGTTAAATTGCTATATTGGCATTTTGGGAAAAGTTAGTGGGTTTTGAATGGCAGTTTGGGCACCCGGTCTCTAAAATGTTCGCCACCCCTGGCTTATGGCATTTGTGTAGGCCAGGGGTAAGGTGGAAGGTGAGAAACACAAGCCTTTCAAGTCAAGATGTTTCTGGTGCAACTTGTTACCAAAAAGTCCTTGCCTGACAATCCCCAGCTGTCTTAATCTTGAACCAGACAAGTGAGTCCTCGTCAAGTGTTGAAGAAACAGCAGTGAACTCGCCCTGCGCTTATGGCCCAGTTTTCCCCCCTTTCGCCCAAGGGTGCTGGGGTAATGCTGCAGAGGTTCCGGACCATCTGCTGAGTCCCAAGCCAAGAAGGGGCGGCTGACCTTGGATCCTCTTTTCCCAGCAGCCCCAATATCCTTAAAAGCTGGATTTGCAACCAAGGTGCCGGAACGCTGTGATAGTTGAAATCGAAGGGGAGTTTTCCTCCCACCACCTGCTTGAGAATAGCAACAAAGCTGCCTGTCAAGTCCTTGTAACCGGAGGCGTTTTCCTAGACAAAAAGCAAAACATGCCATTAAGACATTTCACGACACAGGACTGGAGAAAAACACAAGGTATTGATGTTAAAAGTGTCACTTGCATGCCATTTATTCACTTAAGTATGAAATTGTTCTCCTTAGCTTTCAGACTCCCGTTTAAATACGACAGACACAATTACATGCCAGGTAAGCCTGGGACTCTCCACACATGTACCAACACCTCAGAATGACATAAATTTCAGTCCGAAATCAAAGAGGGAATCAAATATGCTCTGCATCTGATACAGAGTTCAAACATCATTTTTTGTGCAAGGAATCTTAGTCTTTACTTGTCTCCTTATTCCCAAGAATGATAAACCACTTTTTCCCCTCCCTTTTTTTCCCAAGGCAACCACAAAATATTTTCTGTCTGTCTCAGAGAGACTTCTCACATTTTGGAGAATGATGTTTGCACAAACCCCAAAACCTCAAAAAGCTCCCGCCTTGCTGCAAGAACTTTTAGGTGTCAGAAGCATCCGATGGGTTTCTCGCCTCTTCTGTACCAATCAACCAGTACTGTTCTGTATATGTGCAGGCTCTGAGTAGCAAACAGAAATGACCCACGTTTTGTGCCAAGGCTATTTGAACAAACTGCAGGCATCAGCAGGAATGGATCGTCCTTACGCCGGAGACAGGAGTCTCACTGATATCAACATTTTTTTCAGCAGAACGTCTTTTCAACACACTGACACAAGGGGTCTCCTCAAGAATGAGTCACTCTTCAAGAAACCTTCACAGCCCTGCTTAAGACAAAAGCTCCGTTCAAAATGTCGCCCCAATTTCTAAGTAGCCCACCTTCACCATCTGGAGATAAATGTGCAGCGAAGCTGCCATAACGCCCACGTCCCGGTCGCAGAGTGCCTTGCGGAACTTGTCGTGGATGTGCTGAACTTGATTGGGAGCCATAAGGTAGAACTTGTGCAGTGCTTGGACGGCTTTTCTTCTAATAATTTCCCTAGAAAGACACAATTGAGCACCCCCCCCCCCACGGCCACTGTTATGACATCCCCTCAGCGTCTTGAATATTACATTTACAAACAGCTTTTGAAGTCTATTTCCTAGAGCTTTAATATGCCAAAAACGTACTTGGGATGTTGAAGTTTGTCTTCAAGTAGCGGCAGGACCGCTGGGATCATTTCGCGTGGAAAGATCTGGCTTGCCACCGTAAGAGCCGTGCACACTTCCATCAGGTTGGCGCTCTGCAAGTCCTGGCAGAAGCATAAAAACAAGAGGCACCATTTTCTCCTTCAAGGCATCAACCCCCCTTTCACCGGTGTTGCTCACAATTTTTGCCATTGTCAGATAAAACAACGCTGGGCTCTTTTAGAAATATATTTTGGCAAAATATCTCTGTGTGGGTGGCTACCTTCAGCCATCAAAGCCTAAAACAGAAAACCCCACAGAGGGCTAGAAGCAAATACGGTTAATGGTATTTTGCTTCTTTCTCTCCATTTTTAGCTTCACGAGACTTCCCTCTGCACCAGGACTGCTAAGAAAGAACTACATTTCTGCCGAGCTTAATTAATGACGTACAAAAGAAATTTACGGAGATTAAGAAAGTGAAGTGTGGGACCCTGCAATGGAGCCTTACGAAAAGCTTTTTTAGAAGGGGAAAACCAGAACAAAAGTTCAGAAACCAACAGGCAACGGCCTGGGTAAGGAGGAGGTGGGGGCGTCAAGGAAAGCCTAAGGGAGCTGTCTTTGGCCCCAGAGCCTACTCATGGCCTACAACTCCCGTCATCCCCGACTGACTGCTCCCTATGGTTAGTGGGTGGCAGAGGCCAAAGGGACACAGAGGAACCAGGTGGGGAAGCCTACACAGAGAGACGGCTTAGGGCCGTGGCATCAGCCATCCAGGCCTTGGATACGGAATGACACATGAAGGAGGAGAAGCTGTTTTAACCAAGGAAAACTTAGCCTCTTACGTCACAACAGGAGGCTGCACCAAGGAACCCCTGACTTTTGGGAAATGTTTTTTGAAGCTCTGGAGGCTTCTCTTCTCCAGAAAAGGAAGACCGAAAGCATCCCAACCATTTTCCAACTACAGGCTCTCATGCTTTTGTTAAGATTCTACCTAATAAGCATTGTTTTATTAATAAATGGATGCTCCAAGTTTTGACCCACACTTTAATAAAGACTGAGGACAACTCATGCCTGCAGCCAGTCTGAGGTTGACCGCCAAAGTCCCCACAAAAACTCTACCTTCACAACTGTGTTCACAAGCAGAAGTAGCAGCTCATGGTTTTCATGAAGAAACAAGGAAACAGCCAAATACCCTAAAATAGAAAAGAGAAGGGGGGACCCAGCTGAATTGCAGATGTGAAATTCCCAGGAGTCAACTGATGTCCTGCTCCAACTAGAAGAGGTCCAGTGAAACTGCAGGGATTGGTTCTGCTCCAGGTGGGGTTAATACCAGACAACCTTATCCTGGTCTTCTTGGGAGCATCTGAGCAACCACGACATTAAATTGCTTTTCTAAATTAGCAAAATCTGGCAAAAAGACAAACCAGGACCATCTCTGGGCTTTCGTGTGCTGCATACTCTATAAAATACGTACCCACTCTTTTCTCAAAGAGGTTTCCTTGCTGGGCGAGCTTGATCGCATGGATGTACCCAAAAGAGGCTTCATAGCCCAGCATCTCACAGTAGATCAACCTCACCATACACTCCTTCATCAACCTCTGGAAATGCAAGGAATGAAACTTTACAAAGGCTCTCCGCTGAACCGAGAGAATCACCACATCTGCAATCCACTATTGCCACATCTGTAAGGTCAGCAGCCAATAAAATTAAATCATTACAACCCTAATATCCCTTGTGGCTGTTTTCATGATCCTGTTTATATATGTGTGACTTTTAACTATTTTGCATTTAGATTTCTTTTCTATTTCATTTCCAACCAGCCTTACAACATTTGTAAGATGGCTTGGACCGTTTTCTGCAGGGCAAAAGCAAGGTAGAAATGTAATTAATATACAACGAAAGGAGGTTATGTCATGTTTGGGGCTGTCTCTTTTTTTAAATTAACATGTCATGAACCCACTTACTGTATATACTCGAATAGAAGCCTAGTTTTTCAGCCCTAATTTTGAGCTGAAAAAAGGGGTCCTCGGCTTATATTCAGGTCAATACTTTTAGCCACTGAGGCAAGTTTGGGTCGGTGGCTAATAGTCATTTTAAACATTGTGTGCCACTTCTCCTGAACCCCCCTCCCATGTTTAAAATGACTTTTAGCCACCAACTCAAGCACTTGCCTCGATGGCTAAAAGTCATTTTAAACATCACACACACAAACAGCTCACAAAGGAGGAGTTGCCAGGCCCTGCTGCATTTCCCACCCTAGGCTTATACTTGAGTCGATAAATTTTCCCAGATTTTTGGGTTTAAATTAGAGGCCCCGACTTATACTCGGGTCGACTTATACTCGAGGATATACAGTAACTGTTTCTACAAATGCTACCCAAGGTAGCCCTTTGTTCTCTCACTGTTCCATTTCCTGAGTGGGTTACTGACCCTATTTCGAGTGGCCTCCCTGCTTCCCTGGCTTCATCTACTGGGAGGAGGTTTGGGCCACGCAGCCTTTGCCATCCCTTCCTTTTTTAACATTCCACTTCAGATTTTCACGTTACGCTTCTTCAGCTCACTCTCAAATTCAACAACCTACCACAACCAGGGGGTGACAGTGCAACCCAGCCACGAGGTTCGTCTTCATGGCATGCCAGCTGTATTTTGTTCCAACAGGTCTGTCCACATTGAATGCATTTACTCCGCCTTTCTAAAGCTGTTTAACCTTGCATCATGTTCACACATCCCACTAAGCTCTAAAAATTAACTTACAGCTTACCAGTGTTGTGGTGGGTGCGGAAACTGTCACTTTTAGACTATTTAATTCCTGTTGAATTAATTTTTCTTCCTCCTAACAAAAGAAAAGGATGTTAGTTATAAAACAATGTGTCAAGTCAGCAGAAATTTATTCCTATCTAAATGTCTTTGTTGTAGTCCTTTAAGCACAATTACACAGCATTTCTATGAAATCACATGTGAACTTTTTTCATTGTTTGCAAGATGTAGACTCAGGCAGGTAATCCATGCATGTGAAATTACATTTTAACACTTTTAATTAAAATATTATTGTCCACGTCGATTGGTTGCACCCTAGTTAAACCCTCTGAAGTCTTACTGATTTCAGTCTTACTAACATCAGTGAGAATTTACTTTTAACGCATAACGAAGGCTGCAGTTTTACAGTATAGATATTCAGTAGTAGGATTCCATGAATTCTGTGAGACTTAGTTCTCCCTTACTACAAATCCTTTGCAAATTTGCAAATCCCCAATGCAAATTTTAAGAGTGCCTCATTTAGCCTGAATCATATCCACCCTTTGAAAAATCAAAAATAATTAAATAAAGCAGACAATACTTATGTCAGCAGGCACACAAAGAAAAACCTAAAATAGCATCTAGAAGTCATGTTCAAAACTCTGCTGATGCCATTCTGCTCAAAGGCCTAGTAAGAGAGTCTCTTTTTCGTGAGATTACAGCAAAATCAGGCTACAAATGTTAGCACTTCTCCCAGCACAGCAATGTTATTTTTACTGCCTATTGTTTACACACTCCTGGAAGTCATTTACCACAAGAACAGAGGCCAGAAAACTAATTGCTACAATTAAAAAAAACAAAGTAGTAAAACAAAGTAAGAAACAAAGAAGCCAAAAGAGTGGCTGGCTGGGGTCCTGCTGGCCTCTGCTAAGATTTCTGCCTAGCAATCTGTCACCACCACCCAGGGTCGCTCCACCGACCGCCTGCCAGGGAAACATGCATGGGGTACATGGGGGGGGGGCGCAAAGCCGGGCAAGATAACCCGGCGCCCGCCGGCCGCCCCCCCCCCCCCCCCAACACCGCGCGCCCCTCCCCGGGCCCGGGGACCCGGGACACCACCACCACCCAGTGCCGCCGCCCCCTCCTCTGGGGGGAGGGAGGGGCTTGCACCCGGATTTTCACCCACTGCCCCTCCCTGCCCGCCCATCGCCTCCCTCCCTCCCTCCGCCAAGGCGGGCATCGCTCCGTCTTTGCAAAGGGGTAGGGGTGGGGGGGGGTAACTGGGCCGGCCCGCTCAGCTGGATTGGTGGGGGGGGGCTGGCGCTGCTGGAGGAGGGGGAGGAGGAGGCCTGTGGTTCCTGGAAGACCACCGCCACCCCCCCACCGAGCCCACCTGGGGGCCGTCCTAGGGGCGTCGCGGGTTGGTGGCTGCTTCCCTTCCTCTTCTTCCCACCCCCTCCGGTGGCCGCCCCCCGCCCCTCCTCGCTCTTGGGGTTCTCTGGCGCCCTCCTCCCAGCGAGGGGGCAGACAGAGAGGGGGGGGGGAGCCCGGCAGGAGAAGGGGCGCTCTGTGCATGCTCAGGGGGCGCGTTTCCTCCTCCCCCCCGCCGCCGCCGCCGCCCCTCGTGGGCGCCTACATGCTTGGAGGCGAGGGCGGTGATGCTCCGGATGAGGCCGCCGAGCCGCGAAGGGGCCCCCGTGGCCGCCGCCGCCCTCCCTCCTCCTCCTCCTCCTCCTCCTCCTCCGGCGGCACTGGGGGGTCCCTCCTGGTGGGGCGCGGCCAGGAGCAGCTGCAGGCCGGGCAAGGCGCTCAGCGTCCGCTCCACCACGTCGCTCATGCCGGGCCCCACCGCGGCGGCGGGACTCCCCCCATGGATGGCCGCCTTCCTCCTCCTCCTCCTCCTCCTCCTCCTCCTGGCCCGGGCCCCACTTCCGGGCGGGCGGGCTGGCCTGGCCTGGCTTCCGCGGGCGCCGCCAGGGAGGAGGAGGAGGGAGGGAAGAAGGCGGCCCAGGAGGCGGAGAAGGAAGCCTCGGCCTCCACCAGGAGCCACAGCCGCGCCCGGGCAGGCCCTCCTCCTCCTCCTCCTCCTCCTCCTCCTCGAGCGGCGGCGATGAAGCCACGCAAGGCAGCCAGCAGCGGTTGCTCTCCCAAGGGAGCGGCGGGGGGGGGTGGCGTCAAGGGGCAGCCCGCCTCCCTCCCTCCCTCCGGGTCTCCCTCTTCTTTCCACTCTTGGGGGGTGGGGGGGTCAACGAGGAGGACATGGGATCCCCAGGCTGGAAAACCCCAATCTCTCCCCCAGCCCCCTGGCCCACCCTCCTTTTCTCTTTCGTTTCGTTTCCTTTCCAAGTCATTAAAATACAAGTACAGTGGACCCGTATAACAAACAGCTTGCATAACATAAAATCTGTAGAACATAAAAAATGCCGGACCTAGGGGAAATCTGCTTAACATAATCGCCTATGGGAAGAATTTGTACAACATAAAATGGGATTACTCCATTTTCAATGCATTCCTATGGGCAATTTGTATAAAGGAAAATTTGCTTAACATAATTTCATTTGGAACGAATAAATTCCTTTATACAAGTTACCACTGTAAAGGTAAAAGGACCAGCAAGCAGTGCAAAACTGAGAAGAAACAAGAATTAAACATAGGATCTTAGTCTATAAATTTAATGTAATATTTGTTTATTGGGTTTCTTATTTTATTTAATTTCTATTAGCTATTTTGTTTTCTCTCTCACACACTTGACACTTTTTTGTGCACCTAGCTATCTTTACTTGTTTTTTATATTGGGAGATGTGTAACAAGTAAATTTCCCCAGATGTGGGATCAATAAAGATTTATCTTATCTTATCTTATCTTATCTTAAACCCACAGTATACCAACGGTAATTACTGTCCTGAAAAGCAGGCTTAAGGACTAGACCACCCTGGCAAGCCATATATTGGTTGGCATGCCCCTGCTTAACATAATACTTTAGTTTAATTAAACCAGACTTCCCTTCTTTTCGAAATGAAACGTTTCAGTCTCAAAAAGAAGAGAAGTCCAGTTGCCATGATTCAACTTGCAGATAACCTCACCTGGATGACTGAGAATTGTCACAGGGACCCTGCTTAATCCATTTTCAAAATGGCTTACAACAAAACCCGTAGTACAATGGTACCTCAGTTTAAGTAATTAATTCGTTCTCCAGGCTATTTTGTGTTGCAAAAAATTCTTAAACTGAAACATAGTTTCCCATAGGAATGCACTGGAAACCAATTAATCTGTTCTGGAGGTCAGGAAAAAAGGCAAACCAGGGCATTCCATATAAAATTTTCTTAAACCGAGGCATCCTCATTCTTTTCATCATGGAAACATCACACACCAACTTTTAATGCATTATGAAAATAACTTAAACTGGGGCATTCCATTGAGTTTTTTTCTTAAACCAATACATCCCCTTTACCAAAAATGTCTTTTCTTAAACCAAGTTTTTCTTTAACCAAGGCATATTCTTAAACTGAGGTGCCACTGTATATCATATCTGATGATACCTCATTGCATTACACAGGACTGGACTGAATGGTGGCCTCTGAAAGATTATGCCATATAAAAAGTAAGGTGTCACAAATATCTTGGTTGATTTTGAGGAAAGTGACTAACATCTTCTAGAATCGGTTGCAAAATATGAAAATTAAGCCCATAAGGAACATTAATTTCATCTGGTGCAAAACAGTTACATGTATTTAATTCTGAACCAATAATTTGTTTGTTCTAAGCACCAAAGGTAAATGTATCAAAAAGAAATCCACAGCTTGGTGCCTTATGGTTTCAAGGGTGGAACTGAGTTTGGTGGGCACATGGCACCTGATCACTGAGAATCTTGTCCTGGCAGGAGGCTGTACTGGTTGACCCTTGAGGCCCAAAACATAAGATTTGTACAACTCGGTGAATCTGCATCCTTGTGCGAAACAGACATCCCTTCCAACAATATAGGTATTATTTTTAATTCTATGAAAGACTGACTCGTGATTTTTAAATGGTTGTTGAAGGTTGGAAGTACTGACATACGTGGTTAATTTTTTTTAGAAAAGTAGGGTTTGCTGACTAAGCTTCAGGACACATGGGCAGGAAACATTTTTAGTATGGCCAATCAAAAAGATACAGGATTTTGTGCACATTTTATTAATGAAATGTGAACACATCCGAGGAGCCAGAAGGTGGTGCCAAAACACAGCTTTCTTAAACCGGAAGGGCAGCCAGAGGATGGGGCTTAGAATTGCTTCTTGAAAACCCCTCCAGTTCTTCAAAAACTTGTGTCCTTGTGTTCAGTGGTGGTTTTTGAAAAAAGTCAGCAATAATTGGGTAGAGAAATATTTCTCTTCCCTTGGTATATAGAATTGAGGTGACTAAAAACGCTTGTAGCTAATATTAGGTGGCTGAGACAAAGGCTATCTTGAAAGCAGCCAGGAATAGCAGTACTTTCACTTCATTTTTACTGTTCCGCTTCCCGTCCTCAGCGATGGGCTATAAGCCGAAGAGGAATGGCTTTCAGCTCAACAAACATTGGAGAATAAAAGTTAAAAGGGATTGTTTATTCCATGGCATTCCAACTTACAGGTTGTAGCGGATTCTTCATGGAATACATCAGGTCTCCTTGGTCTACATTTCTCTTTCTGTTTGTAGAAACGAAGTGGTATCTTCCCTGGTGTTCAGCGTGAGTGTTGCCATGGGCAGAAAAGGCTAATAAAGCATGTAAATACATGCTAGGAGGACCCTCATGCAATAGATGTCCTGACAAATCAGAGCTATTTCCTAGGCATGCAACCTAAAACCATGATTCCCATAATTCTTGAACTTAAAGGGAAATTCCCTATTTTCACTGCTGGGGCAGAACAAGCTTTAAAGATGGAGGAACCTTAACCCAAAGCCTGATCTAGCTCAAGGACTCCTCCACCTGATCTGAGGGTAGCCACACAGGTCATATGGGACAGAAGGGTGGTGTTTTATTATCACGGGGTGACTGATAGCTATGGAAGATCATTGGAATGGGAGGGGAAAGGCTGGTGGTGACATTCTTCTGTTGGGGTGGCTCCCCAAAGCTGCTAGGATGCCTACCCCTTTGGGGACAGCCCGTTGTCAGTCCCCTGTGCCCACTCCTGGCCCCGAGAGGAAAAGGAAGGTTGATCCTGCTGGGCTCCCCTTTTTACATACGTACTTGTGTCTCCTTCCCCTGTTGTCCTTTGGGACCTTTTGTTAGCTGTTGAAAAGGGGTCGTTCTGGTCCATGTACTTTTAAAACCAGTAGCCAGAATCCAGTAGGTTGTTTTCCCCCATGCAACACCTGCAGTAGGTCAATGCCTTGCTTTTATGTCATTAGTTAAATTGTTTAATTGTGTGTTTATAGTTTGTTCTGATTATTATTTGTTTTTATATTTTTGTGAACCGCCCGGAGTTCCTTCGGGAAGATGGGCGGTATATAAGCCTTAAAATAAATAAATAAATAAATAAATAAATAAAATACATTTCAGAGTGGCATGCAGCAGCCTCGTTTTGTGATGCTGGCTCACCGACTCCTTCCCTCCTCCAAGCACCCCCCCACCCCCCAAAAAAGGCTGGCTGTAACATCCTCATTCACCCCCAGGGGCTTTGGGGGCAGTAAATCCAGGCTGTGTTCCCCACTGCCCCTCCCTCAGCACCGCCACCACTCCTGTGGAGGTGGGAGAAGCAAAGGTGCCACCGGCCATGAAGGGGCACCTTGGCACGACCTCCCAGGAGTGGAGGTCCCAGTGTGCATGTGGGGAAGACAGAGATCCAGCCCTAGGTTGCCGCTTTGCCCAAGCTGGCTTTCCTCTGCTAAGGGGCAGGGATCCGTCATCGTCTGGCCTGGAAAAAGCTGCTCCATCCAAGGCGGGGCCCGGAGCCTCTGTGCGAGCGAGGAGGGGAGGGCCAGGTGGCGGGCGCGCGCATGCTCGCTCTCTCTCTCGCTCGCTGTCACATCTGCAGCCCCCTTTCCTTCCTTCCTTCCTTCCTTTTACTCCTTTCTCCTCCCACCCCGGGTCCGAGGGTACAGGCAAGGAAGCCGCTCCTCCCGGACCAAAGCAAAAGGCTCTCTCGCTTTCGGTCCTGGGCGGCCGGGCGCCTTCAGCACCAGGGGCGCCGGACAGCTCCCGGGCCCGCGGCGCGCCTGGCTGGCCTCCGGGAGAGGCAGAAGCCCCGGCCGGGCCCATCTGCACCCCTGCCGCTGCCGCTGCCGCTGCCGCCGGTGAAGGAGGACGAGAGCCAGCCCAGCTAGAGGGAGGGCAGGGCTCGGGAAGACCCTTCCTCGCCCAGGAGCCGCCGCCCCGCCGCCCCCTTTGGGGTCCCGCTCGGCCGGCCAGGAGGGTCGCCGCCCTCGACCTGCTTCGCGCCGCCCTTCCAGGGAGGAAGATGCTGCTCCCGCTGGCCCTGCTGCTTCCTGCCGGGCTGGCCGGGCTCCTGGGCCAGGTGCAGGGCTTCCCCAAGCCCGAAGGGGCCCGAGCAGGTAGGTGTTCCTCCGGCTTCGCCCCACAGCCCGCTCACCCCCCCCGCTGGGGGAGGGAGGGGTGTCCTTGGAAACTGGCCCATGCCGATTCCCACGTCAGGGTCCGGGGTTCCCACAAGCCTTCTTCCAAGCCGTGAAGGAGGCTGATGGGAAGCCTCACACTCTTCCTCATCGTCCTCATCCACCTAGCAAGTGGATGAAAGGAGACCCCAAGGTCTCCCTGAACCGTAGCCTGGCTAAACCAGGGATTGTGCTGCAAAGAGCAAGGGCGATATTATGTGCCAGGTTGGTCCTCTCTTTTCTGCGCAATGGGAGGAAGCAGCACAGGGTGGCTTTCTTCTCAATCTCTCTCTCTCTCCCCCCCTCCCCTTTTCTGGGACCGGCTCTCTACCTGCGGTGCAGGGATTCTCCCTGCCTCTCTTTGCACAAGTTGCTCTCAGTGTCAGAAGATGGCTTAATCTCTTGGCTATTCCAATCCGATTAGGCTGCTGCTATTTTTGGTCTGCCTCTTGGATGAGTTTTTTTTTTCAAATGTATGCACTGGCTTTCAACTGGGGGAGAACAAAGGCCCAGCAAGGAGGAAATGATATGGAAAGCCAGTTTTTTGTCTGTCTGTTTGTCTGCCTTTTAAGCAAAGCCCTGAAAAAGCCAAAATACTTAATTCTTCCCAGATTTAAATTCTTTATGGCATTGTTTTGACATCTTCAGACACGTGGAAGGCTTAAATGGGCAGTCTCTTACACTAAGATATATCAATTTATAGGTGTGTATGTAAAATTAAATGGGGATGAACTGTGTGTGTGTGTGCATGTGCATGCATATGTGCAAGAGAGAAAGAGTGAGTGGAGTTCAACATAAGTATCTCTCTTCCTTTTCTAGATAAAGTTATACACAACAGAGAATTAAGCGTAGAGCGGCCACTAGAAGAACAGGTAAGTGAAATTCATGTTTTCACAGGTTCCTTGGCCCTTTTGTTGTAGAGCGTATGAGAACTGCCATGTGTTTTGCAAGTCCTGTTTGACTATTTTAAAAACCCACAATAATTCTAACTGAATGTATGTGTTGTTTCTTGGATATCAATCACCTAGTATTCAGTGAGGCATATAAGGCCACAATGGCATCCTTGTGATGTGGTCTTTTGGCACCCAAGAGCCACACTTCCTAAGGTGCAGGATGCTCAGATGCACGCATTCTTTACTAGAAGCTCAGGAAGATACACCTAAGAGCAAATCAACAGAACTAGATTTGAGCTGGTCCGGAGGTGTATCAGTACCACTGATTTCAATAGGTGTGCTGTGAGAAGGACTACGACTAGACCCAACCTTTGCTCTCCAGTGTATTCCGAGATTCCTAAGCTAGCACTTGAAAGGGACATGACTGAATGAGAGGCATACATTCCCTGGGTTTCCCCCACTCCTCGGGGTTCCTTGCAACAGCTAATTCCTTATCATTTGCCCAGTCATGGCATCTCTCAAAGGCTTAAAAGAAGCTAGACTACAAGAGTGCAAGTCTTGGCTTTATCCTCTTTACCGCAAATGCAGGCAGAGTGTAAGGAAAAGCAAAGGGAATTGGGGAGTTATCACACAACTCCCACCGCACACTGTAAGCTTACCTTACTGTGCCCATGTGGTGTCACCTCCTGTTTTCCAAGAAGTCACCTATGAAGTAACAGATAAAAGGATCTCTGGGTATGTTCTAAGGGCCTGATTTCCCACCATGCTGATCAGGTACAACCTTCTGCCTTTTCTTTTTGTGTTGTGTGTGCTTATTTGTATGTGTTTACACATGCAAATGCATGCACACATGCACACATTTAAATGATATCTATCCCCACCTTTTTACATTTTTTTGTTCAAGGCATCTCACAGTTAAAAGCAGCAGCACAGATCATTATTTTAAATTACCGATGAATGAGAACAGATTAAAAATGGGTTTAATGAACAGCACCTGTTCAGAAGCCAGCACCTCAAAGGGCCAAGCAAGAGGCACGAAAGGGGAGAGAGCAAAGCTGCACCAACTCATTCATATGCCTGGGAAAAAAACAATGCCCATGTTTCATTTCAATGTGCAAGAGTTAAGCAGACTCCTTGTTCAATCTTTTCTCCCCAAAACAGATTGCAGAAGCAGAGGCTGATAACGTGAGAAAATCAATGCCTTCAGGTAAAGCATGTTTTACCTGTTCTATAATAATAATAATAATAATAATAATAATAATAATAATAATAATAATAATAATAATAATAATAATAATAATAATAATAATAATAATAGCCAACTGATATTACTGATGTGTAAGCAGAACACTTTGCTTTACTGAGATGCCTAGAAGAATGAAATGGCTCAGGATGTTCCTATGTTGCACATCTTCCAGAAAATAAGCCAGAATTCAGAAATTATTCATATGTGGATGACTTGAACCTGCTCAAATCAGCTGTGGAAGAAGAACGACAGGAAAAAGAAAGGGCCTCCATTCGGAGCTCTTTGTATGACCAGCAGATTGCCTTGGATGACACCGATTCCACCAAGAGTCGCAGGGTGGTGGATGATTATGACTCAACTAAAAGTGGCCTGGACTATAAATATCAAGGTACTTTGCCAGCCTTCATGCATCCAGATGGTGCTTGGGGTGCACAATGCCCACAGAGAGCTGAACCAAGAAGTGGGCCTGAATGCCAGGCATCGTCTATGCTAATGGCAAATGCCCTTTGCTGAGGACTGGTCCCTTGGGACCCCTGTCCTGGCGCCCATTGTGCACAGAGCTGCGGTCGGCAGAGGGAGGCACTCGCAGGCCTCACCAAAGTACATGGCTTGAAGCCAGGCTCTGGAGGAGGGGCCCCTGGGGTGGGAGTGGGCTTCAAGAAGCCATTTGTTTGTTTGTTGTTATTGTTGTTGCTGTTGCATCATTACAGTCATGACTGACTAGGGGGCCATGAACCCCTGGCCTGGTTGAAAGGAGCAGAAAATAGCTAGAGGGGTGGGAGAAGGAACGGATGGAGTGCCCTAAGAACTGTAGACAGACAGTGCGGCATGTTGGAAGCCATGCCAGGTTGGGGAAGGGATGATCTCAGTCGGGTGCTGCAGTTCCTTTTTGACAGCAGCATCCGAGCCAGGTTACAAAGCTCAGTTTGGCGCAGGAAAAACCTCTTTGTCGCTGCCAGACCCCAAAGCCTGTTGTTATTCCTGGAGGTGCGCCAAAGGCCCCGTCATCACCATATGCTGTTTGAGAACCGGGGATGTCAAAAGCAGCCTTCTCAAAATATGTCCACATCTGACAAACACACTCCTATAGGCCCTTTCATGGCACAGCCTGCATCTGACATTCTGTTGTCTCCATATATTGAGACTATTTTGGCATTTTGTTAAAAGAAGAAGGCACGGAACTGGAGGCATGGGAGGAACAAGAGGCCCTGTGTATGCCAAGCTAACCTATACGAAGCTGCCTTCTGCTGCTTCCTTTTTTGCTTCCGCTCAGCCTCAATGAAGTTCTCCTGCAGGCTGTGCAGAGCTCTGAAGGAACAAGTTACAAGTAACAAGGGGCAGGGTTGGTAATGAAGGTGTAACAAAGCTGCACTTCAAAGTTACACTCTGGGGTAATAAGGGTGTACTGTAATAAAGTTGCTCTTCAAAGTTACATGAGAGTGTAACCAAGTTGTACTTCACAGTTCTATAATGACGGTGTAACAAAGTTGCACTTCAGAAGCTACAATAAGGAACAAGAACAGAATTGCTTGATGGGTGAAACAAGTAATATTTCTTAATGACTTTTCCAAAGGATTCTTTGGTGACATTTTGTTTTTGTGCTGAAGACAAGATAACAGAAAGTAGCAAAGAAGGAACAAGCAATGGAAGAAACAATGCAATCAGTTATTTTATCCCAAATGGCAATGATGTTAATTTCCAAGCATCATAATGAGTAACAATAACCAAATACTTCTGGAAGCAACTCTTGAGTCTGAGAGAGGGGAGGGTGGCTCTGCTCCTTGCTGTCTTCCTCACAGGGGTGAGGGAGGTTGAACTCCCAACTCTGTACTCTCCAGGTTTGGCCCCTCTGGAAGTTGTTGGACTCCAGGATCCATCAATCTTTACCCAGCAGGGTATGGGTGTTCTATTTTATCATTTTGCAAAGCCCGCTTTGCCCCCCCCCCCAGACATGCCTCAATTGCCATTTCTTAACTGGGCTTACAGTGGATGGGGTGACTTGGCCAGGGGGACAGTTGTAATCCTCACTGAGCCACAGAGCCTGGCAGGGGTGGTGGTGGTTGTGCTGATAGGAGGAGGAGGAGGAGCAGGAGGAACACGGAGCACACCACCGTCTCCTTGAAGAAGAGGAGAGCTGCCAATGTAACCCATAAATCATCACCTGGCCTTTTGAGCCTCTTTGAAAGGTGCCGGCTCAGAGAATGAGCAGGGACACTTCACATGGGTCCCCCCAGGGCCATTGACTCCATCTTCTTCCAAACAAGAAATGCAAAACGAACAAGGACACAATATTCCCATAGCTCTGGTTCTTTCAGATGACCCAGATGGACTTCATCAGCTTGATGGAACTCCTCTGACCGCTGAGGACATTGTCCAGAAGATTGCCACCAGAATCTATGAGGAGAATGACAGGGGGGTATTTGACAAAATTGTTTCCAAGCTTCTAAATCTAGGACTGGTAAGTCTGAGGGACGAGTTTCCCCTACATTTCCAGCCTGATTTCCCCTGGCTTGTTCTTTTCGGCTCAGTTAACGCTTCTGTCTCTCTTGTGTGTGGGTGATCTTTTCTTTTCTTTTTCTAATAGCACTGAATGAATGGACATTTTGATCCTAAAACAAATGGACGTTCTATTAAATCAGAGCTCAGGATCTGAGTGCTGGTTTCAGCTCGCATCATCTCACCCGGCAGTAAGACCTGTGATTTGTAGCTTGCCCAGACGGTGTGAGATGCCATCATCTCAGATGACTTTCTGATGGGAAAACAAACCCCCACGCACCGGGCCCCGGGGGGGGGGGGGCAGCATGCTTCAGTTAAGGCATTCGCCTTCCCACAAGGCTTTGGAGAATCACCGGCTAGTGAGAGTCAAGTAAAAGATCTCCCCTGCGGGCCAAAGAAATAACGGAGATGCATTACTGACCTCCATAAACCCAGATGAATTTCAGCGAAGTTAATCTAAATCATTACCTATATATGTATATATCTATACATTGTACATAGAGAATTATAGATCTATAGATCTATAGATAATAGAGAGGGAGAGTGACTGAAGGATTTTGCCCACCGCGATGGCAAGCCAATGGCTTCATTTCCAGCACCAGCTCATGATCCTGTGCTGTTCAACCAAACCACAGTGACCATTTCACTGAAAACTGGCTGTGTGAACAATTCATCCCTTCTGCCAATTTGTGCGCAACTTTGGGGGTGCATAAGAAGAGCAGATATTCCCACTCAGCATGCCTTAAAGTGTAGCAGCTCATCTTCCAGGTGCCACGTGGTTGGGCTCTTCTCTTTCTTCTGCCCAGATCACAGAGAGCCAAGCTTACACGCTGGAGGACGAGGTGGCCGAAGTGCTGCAGCAGCTCATTACCAATGAAGCGAAGGGACGGGGCAAAGGGCCAGCGGATCCTGCTTACGATCCCAGCCGAACAGATGCGAACGCCCAAGAGAAACTGGTGGAGGAAGCGGTAAAGGCTCTTCAGTCCAGCCACAAAGCGGCAGGACCCCCTATGCTCTCTGTCACCCTTGGGGAACACGGCTCCTTAGAGACTGAACTCTTGGAAGAGGTTTTATCGCCACTGAGGCAGCTGTCCCTGTGGTGGGGTGGAGGGGAACGTGCCCGCACCTCTAGGTCCTTTTCTTCTGAAAGTTGGCCAGGGGACCACCCTCTGAGCCGTCCTCCTGCTGTCAGGAGGTTCAGTGCAAGTCCGATTTAAAGACAGAGGGCCCTAAGAGAGAGGAAGATGGCAGTGCTGAACGTAGCCCATCCTCTGCAGGGAGCAACACCTTCCAGAAGGCCTGTTATTGGCTTCTCTTTCCAGTCCGGTGCCCATATTAATGCCGTTTCCGATGGTCTCTCTCTTCAGGTGCCGACGTATCCAGAGCGGGACGACACTCTAGATCATACGTGGCCTTCCGGCAACATCTTGGAAAGAAGAAACGAGCTGCCTCCCGAAGATACCTTTGAGGATCTCCAGTATTTCCCCAACTTCTATGAACTGCTGATAAGCCTTAATTCTGGTAAGCCTCGGGAGGGGTCTGTCAGCCGGACACCCTCCTGCCGCTGCCACGGCAGTGACCGATTCGCAGGGAAGTCAGGGAGAGTCAAGGAAGGGTCCTGGGAAGGGACAGAGGAGGAGGGAAGGTGAAAAGAGGGGACAAAGCTAGCATCTGCTCACCTTCTGCTGCCTGAAGGCATGAGGGCAGCCCCTGCATTCCCCCCTCCCAGAAGCCAACTTGTACCATCAACGGGGGTGGGGAGCCCTGCAGCCCAATTCCAGACAGGAAAACACAAAGATTACCAGCTGTAGGTTGTGTGTGTGTGTTAAATGAAAAACTGTAACTGCCGCTGATAGTTCAAGGTGGGTTGTAACTGGAGCATACCCTCCTCATCGGCCCAAAATGTGAGAAATTGATTTGTGAGGACTACAGATTCCCTAGCCTGACCCGCCATCCAGCATGGTGAGCATGCTAGGTGGGGCATTCTGGGAGAGTTAGCCTCCAAAGGGACATTTCATGGGTGCGATGCGTGCTGGTCAGCTCTCTGGAGTCCGTGCGATCCTTCTAGGGGATCATTGTTTTCCTTAATGCAGAGAAAGAAGCTAAAGAAAAAGAAACACTGATTACCATCATGAAGACCCTCATCGACTTTGTGAAGATGATGGTGAAATATGGCACCATCACGCCCGAAGAAGGGGTGTCATATCTTGGTAAGTAAGGGAGAGAGTGCGGTGGAAATGGGTCTCATTTCTCCAGTGGAATGAAGGGTGGGCGATTATGTTCTCCTCTCCTTGGTGTGAAGGCTGCCACGTATCAAAACGTTGACTTTCTATGACCAGTGATTCCAAACGGAGAGGGAGGAGCAGGGTGGATGTGAGTCCCATCCTCCACGCTACCTCTTTATACCTGGGACTCAAGACAAAGGCATACAGGGAGCCTTGCTTCCCACGTGAAAGCTTTTCATGAGGTTCTTTGCAGGATCTGTTCTTGCATCACCCACAAGGGGGAACTCTTGGAGGGAGGAATCCCACCAGGGTGGCTTCCTGCAGAGATCCAGGGTGGACCGAGAAACTCTTTCTCTTGAGGAAGCTCTTTCCCTGGATTGACCACTCCAGCCGCTAGGATTGCTCCTCCAAAGGCGGAGTGGCTTCCTTTTCCTCCTGGGTCCTGTTTTTAAATGCAATCGATTTTACTGTTGGTGACGTACTTGAATTTTCCCTTTGCTACAACAAAAGCTGCGTGGTTGTGTACGGTGTTGGCTGTTGTCACAGCAACAGAGCTGTGCACAGGGACAAGAGAAACATGGTTTTCGTGGCCAATTGCATACAAAAAAGATGGGGCCTGTGGTTCAGAGTTGAGTTGAGGAGGGCCGGAGGGAACAAGCCCGTGTGGCCACATTGTCACATTGTGGTGGCACGGTGCAGGAAAGGACCTGCGATCTTTGTGGGTCCCTTCCGTGTACCTGTGGCGGTTAGGATGCCAATGTTTTTTCCAAGTGGGTGCCATGTAAAAAAACAAGAGGCTCTATAAAGAGTTTGTGAGTCACCTCCATATTTTACAGCCATAGAGAGTCAGGACAGTGTGGGATTGGCCACCTTTATTATGGGCTCAGGGGGCACAGAGGCAAGGCATGTGTGAACAGTGGCCCTGAGAAGAACCTGCCTCCGATCTGCATTTTTGCACTCCAGAGCTGGTATGCGCCCATAGATAAGCATGGATGGGATGCTTGATGTGACAGTGAGTCAGTCTGAGAGGTGAGTACAAACCACATTGGCCCACATGAAACTCTGCCCGGGTTCTACATTACATAGCCTTGGAGCAAGTCATATTGAGGTCAGTGGGATCAACCCCGGAGCATAGATTTTCATGCCACCAGTCAGGACACAGCCTTCACTTTCTGACCCCCCCCCCCGGCCCCCTGATGATAACACTTCCAGAAAACTTTCCTTTGAACATCCCTGGAGCCCACGGATGTCAATTTGGTTGCGAAAGAGTGGCTGACTTCCTGAAGAGCAGCCTTAAACTTCCTCTGCCGAGCTGCTTTTAAAGCTGAGGCTACAGCCTGAATTATGCATTCCAGGCCATAAATCATTTACTCATTCAAGTTACAGAGGCTCTTGGGGCTCTCGGCTTGACAATCAGCAGAGAGAGGGAAACCCCCCCCACACACACACAAACAATGGCATCCCTGCAAGATTTTGCTGCAGGGGGAAGAACGCTCTTGCTGCAGCCCCCCTCGTCTAGTCCATGATCCGATTAAGCCTCTCCCTCTCTGGGGACTAGAGGGGAAAAGGAAAGGAAGGGTCCAGCTGGTGGCAGGTCAGTTGCCCTGTACGACAGCCAGAAATCCCTCCATTGCAGCCACAAATGACAAGGGAGTGGAAGTGGCGAGACAGGGACAAATTTCACCGGCACCACAGCGCTTGGAAGCTTCTCGTGAGAAGTGATGGCGTCAGGGCACAGGAGCAGGATTCCTTTCTCTCAGGGAAACAGCGGAGGGTGCCTCCGAGAGAGTTGCCGGGCTTACCCAGGTCTCCAGGCAGCGGAGAGAACCCACCGCAGGAGAGAAAGCTGGATCCGATTGTCCGTTGACTTAAATGCCCGGGCCTCGGTCTCGCCCCCGCTCCCCAGTTGGTGCAGAGTCTTGCTGGTTTTTGCAAGGACTTTGCCCTTGGTTCCCTCCTGAACCTTGGCTGTCCCATCTCTGTGCCCCTGCCCCTGATCAGAGACCTCAGTGAGTGGGCAAGGTTGCTCAGTTCCCATCGTGGCCAGGGAAGACTTCTCAGTTTTCCCAGGAGCAGGGAAGAGGCAGCACTGTTGACCATCAGCAAGCAATGAAAACTTTCAAGTTAACCATGGTCTTCTTCCTCCTCCTCCTCCTCCTCTTCTGCTTCTGGGCTGCTGCCGTCTGTGTTCCAACTCCCTCCCCTTTTTGGACCCGTTTGCTGTCAGGATGGCTTCCTTAGTCACCAGGATCACACCTTCCTCCTCCGCTCATGACTCAGCCATCCCATTCCCTGGCCTTGCTTTGATCGAAAATGGACCCCTCCAGATGCTGCCATATGCCTCTGCTTCCCACATGCTCTGCTTTTCTTTGTCAAGTTGGGCAGGTCCCTTCCCCTGCTGAGGAAGGAGGACTCATGAGGGGCGGCACATGGAGAGCTGCACCAAGAGGCATGTGTTTTCTCCCCAAACAGCTGCGTCACGCATGCATGCGACAATGCGCCCACTTCCTCACTTTCCCCTCAGAAGAAGCTTAGGGTCCCGAGCAATTTTGGCTGTCACGCAAGCCAGAACACAATTAGCTGCCATGCTGCGCTTCCAGAACAGGTCTTGGAGGAGATATTTGAGTTTTCCACATAAAGTGCCGTTAGACAAATGGGAAGAACAGCCCGTGATGGTGGGGTGTGTAGGTTTCTAAACAGAGAATGGAGAGCTGCTTGCCAGGGGTGCCTTCATGGCACATTTCTTGAACTGACAGGGGAGCTGCATTAAACCTTCTTGAAGTCCTTCCGAATTTACGGCTCCCATGATTGGAGGCTAGCAGTTGCGATGTCAGGGAGTCAAGAGAACCTCTCTCAGCTTTAGTGTGAACATTAAGAAGATTCTCCAGTGGGCTAAACCTCTGTTGGGGAGATTGTTTCACACCTTGGATAGGTCCTGTCAAGTTCGGACTAAAACCCAGAGCAGATTCACTACCCTGGGGATACAGGAGCCAAGAGCTTCCAGTGATTTGATTCTCTGGGCGAAAGGTTGCTGTGGGTGCCTTCAGCTTCTTACTGTGTTTTTTAAAATCAAAATATTGTCACAGCAACTGGCCCAGCAGTGACATCAGGTCATGTTAAACGCCCCAGCAAGGACACCCAGTTGCTTAGCTACTGTCCATGCAACTTGGTGACTCAGCCCAGTGGGGTCACTCTAAGCAAACACTGTGCGCAACATTTTCAGACCACAGCTGGTGTCTGGCTTTGTGTGCAGAGTCCCTCGAGTGAAAAATGGCTGTTTGCCTTTTCAAATTTTCAACTTGGATTAAGAGGGAGCAGGAACTCCTGCTGAACGCAGGCGGGCGCTTGGGGATTTGCTCGGCCTCTTTAGAAACAGTCCAAAGGGTAAGGCGTGAAAGGGCATTGTACGACATGTAGCAGTACGACAAACCTTGTCTGCTTTTAATAATAAAAATACCACTTAGATTCCTGAGGCAACAATTTTCTGTTCATTTCAAGCTCCTGCCCTTTGCAGATGTGAGCAGAGTAGGATCTTGTTTTCCTCAGGGCTGGCCTTATGAAAAACAACACTCTGCACAAACAGGACTTCTGGTGCTTCCACTACCCTGAGCATCCCCACTTGCTTTCGTTATTATTTATATCATTCTCTGTACTTATCATGTTTGGCTGTGTTGCCTGCAAACAAATCCATGCTCTGATGATTTTTTAAATACGGAGAACCTGGCGGCCTGCACACCAGGCCTGGCGCTTAGCTTGCTCCGATACAGCCTGCCTCTGCATTTCAAAGGTCTTCTGCAAACGTTCTCTTCCTGGCTCTGAAAGGGGAATGAAGGAATACAAGTCTGTTATTTCCTAGGAGGAGACTTTTTTAAAAAGCTTGGAAAAGCTATTTGTAAAATCTGTTTCTTGAACTGTAGCTCCCAGAATGCTTCAGCGAGGAGGCACAGCTGCCTGGGGAATTCTGTGAGTTATAGTAATAAAAAAAGTATCTTCTCCACACTTGGAAAATGTTTCCTTTCACTGCCCTCTTGAGTTCTTGCTTTGCATTCTCTGAAGTGCTACTGCAGGCCTCACTGCTCTGAGGAGAGAAATACATTATATATGTATATATTTTAACTGCATGGACAATCAGACCAGCACGCAGGTGTTCCCCAAGCAGTGGAGAGCAAACTACGGTTGTTAGAGGGGGTGGTATCAAACTGACAGTGGCTAGGCATGCAGAATAGGCTCAGGAACTGTAAGAAGTAAAATCCCAAAACTTCATTTTTCCCAAGCTCTGAAGGTGGGGAGGCGAACTCTTCCTGTTTCTGCAACCCTTCTGACACACTGTGTATGCCTTCCCCACCTCTGTGTGTGTGTGTGTGTGTGTGTGTGTGTAGGCAGCAACAAGAGAATGCTTTTGCAGAAGCCTCCACTCCCCCCTCCACACACACACCTTTCTTGAATACATGATCACAGAGCAGATACATTCCCATATCGACCCTCGCGGGCAGCACTCAGGAATGATGCATTTTCCATTTCTGCTTTCCAGAAAACCTGGATGCAATGATAGCACAACAGACAAGAAAGAAACTGGAAAAGCCAAGTACCAAAAATAAACTACTGTCAGGTATTGTTGCCACATTGTTGTGTCATTTTTTTTGCAGTTTTTTTTTAAAGAAAATGTATTTATTATTACACCATTTTAACAGGCTATTTAAATAGAAAGCTGGTGATATCTGTGGTAATCGGTAAGGAAAAAGTCCCCCCCCCCCCGCACATGCGTGCTAGTTGTGTCTGACTCTAGGGGTAACACTAATCTCCGTTTCTAAGCCAAAGAGCCAGTGTTGTGCAAGTCTGTGGCTGTGTGGCCAGCATGGCTGAATGCATGTCTGTGCAGAGAACACTGTTTACCTTCCCGCTTTTTACAGTGGTACCTATTTATCTACTTGCATTTACATGCTTTTGAACTGCTAGGATGGCAGGAGCTGGGGTTACAGCAGGAGCTCGCTCCACTGCGTGGCATCCAGGATTCGAACCGCAGAGCTGTCGACTTTGCAGCCGACAGTTTCAGCACTCTAGCCCGCTGAGCCACCACACCAACCCACCCGCCCCACTCCATTTCTGACACGGTGGCCTTTCTTCTATACCTAGGGCCTTGTTGTGGGGCTGCAGTTGAGTGACAAGATGCTGCCATTGTCTCCAGTTCTGGATGGGCCACTTTGGTGGGTCCAGGGGCCAGTTCTGCCTCTCTTGCTGGGCCCGCCACCTGCCACAGGTTCCAGGAGATAGAGGCACCCCCCCCGTGGCAATCCAATGCTTTTAGCTCTGAAGGAACCCCTTCTCCCAATGATGGGTCATCTATAAGGCACAGTTGGGCCCTGGGGGAGGACAATTATATTTTATGAAATTTTACACTTCACATGAAACGAAAAAAGTAAAAGGAGCTTCTGCCTGCAACCTCTCTAGACAAGAGCACTGAAGAAGCCGACAGCACCAAGGCAGCAGCAGCCAAAATGGAGAAAGAATATGAGACTGTGAAGGACTCCACAAAAGATGAGGAACAAAACACTGAGAACAATGAAGAGCCCAAAGGTAAGAGCTGGGTCCCCACTCTCCTCCTTGTTCCTGGTTGTGTCCCTCAGAGGGACCGTTCTCCATGCGATGACGCATCCATCCACAGAAAACGCCAGAGCCTTCCAGGAGATGAACAGCCCTTGTCTTTTTTTGACAAAGGAGAGCATGGTAGAACAGCAAAGCTCTGGCAAAGTTAAGAGTTCAGAATCCATTAAGCTATTATATTCCTCCAGAGACCTGATTAGGGCAGCTTGGAACTAATTTTATCCTGGTTGTCCTGCTGGCAAAATGACTCACCGTTGTTTAGAACGGGAAGCACATCACATAACGGGGACAAGAGATTCATTATTAATAACCCTCTAAAATATAATTTTATCTCTTGGGCCGCGCAGCCATGTACATTTCCGCATGATGGTCTCCTTCCTACCTTCCTTCCGCCCATAAATGACAGGCTCTCACATTGTTAAACCTTGCAGTTTGGAATTGAGCTGTTGGAAGGGAGGGAGAATGTGGGTTGCTCTTTCTTAACTCAGCCAGAATTGTCCATTGAAACTCGACATCTAAATCTAGGGAAGGAATTGATTCTGATCTGCCCTTGCAGTGAAGCATCTTTTTAATTATGCAGAATTGTTCCTTAAAACAAGGACAATGGAAGACAAAACTGTCTCCTTGCTGTACCAAAAATAATAATTAAAAAAAGAGTTCTCTAAACCCCCCCCCACCCACATGCCCAATTTTGGTCACTGGCACGTCCATTTTTCTTTTTCTTGCCTATGAAGGGAAAATGGAGGCATATCTGGAAGCAATTCGGAAAAACATAGAATGGTTGAAGAAACACAATACGCAAGGAAATAAGGAAGGTAAGTGACAATTGTCTTGCTGGGAGGAGAAGGAGAGAGGACCGGCTGCATTCAGGATCCGAGGGTCAAAGGAGAGACACAGGCTCAGCTTGTATTTAAAAGGAGCAAAAGGTGCTCCCCTCGGGAGCAAAATAGGTCTGTTTGTCCTAGCACTGCTTTTCCTCACCTCCGTATCTCGTCTTCCAGCGTGGGTGGTTCAGTCTCCTTTTCCAGCACACATTTTAAAGGTGTTGAAAAAACCTAGCCTGGCCCTCGTGCCTGTTGTGACTCTGGTGAGGGCCTGAGGCAGGCAAGATTTGCAGCCTTAATTCTTCCTTGTGTTCCAGAATATGACCTTTCTAAACTGCGGGACTTCATTGATCAACAAGCAGATGCTTATGTGGAAAAAGGCATCTTGGATAAAGAAGAGGCGGATGTGATTAAACGGATCTATGGCAGCCTGTAGGGAAGAGAAAGGACAACATACCTGGAAGCTGTAAGGAATTTTAGTCTAGCCATCTAATTTTAGCCTAATTCTCTGACTTGCAACCTTTCTCCCCATCCTCAATGACCCACTCAAGATTATTAGCAGGTATTTGGTCTGTATTGTACTGAAACCGTTTCAGGTTTAAGGGGGAAATAGCTTTGTCAACAATCCACTGTGTATACATGTTCTTTTCCCTGTACCTTAATTATCACTCATGAGGCAGAATTTGGCTGCCCACTTTATAGTTAACAAGGTAAAATGCTAACAAAATATTACCTTTATGCTTACTGTATCTTTTGGCCTCAAACAGCATTTCTAAAGATCACTGTTTCAAAAACTTTCTCCTCACCCCCACCCCAAAACCCAAGTCAACCTACTTATTCTGTCTCTTTTTAGAGATCCCATCCTGAAAATTGGGAATGGGCATTATTTATTAGGGTCAAAGGAAAATCATGATTATTTTTAAAGAAATGTCATATTCATCTGTCATTATTATTATGATTTCCTATCCCAGATAGTCAAGTTTAAACACCAGTAGTGTGTCACAAGTTCCTTGCTGTTTGTGTACTTTGTAGAGTGTCTCTGTCTGTGTGCTAGTTAAATAGTTGCTCCATGTTAAACACTGCATTGGCCTTTCATGGTAAATTTTACAGGGAGAAAGAACTGAATTGTTATGGTATTGCTACAGTCAGGTACGGTAGCAGCACTGTGATTAACTCAGCCCATTGCTCTTGAATACATGTCATTTCTCTGTGCATGTCTGACAGATGGAATTCTCTATGTGAGTAGCCTAACGGTACCTGTAAATACTGTAGCTGTTAACTTCTAAGGACAAAAAATATATACATGTCAAGACAACCCACCGGAGGAACTTAGAACTAGAGATATGCTGAGGATCTGCCAACCAAAACTATTCAGACTTTAAAAAAAAAACTGCTGGCCCCATTTGTTCGGACTGAAGGAGCCTCCAGTGAAAGGCTGGGCTATTTCTGACCCTCCAGGAATGAGAGGAGCCGTCGCAAACAGGAAAGGCAGTCCAAAAATACCCACAAGGCCATGGGTTGTCCAGCCCTGGAACACGCCAAAATGTGCCCCTTTCCCTTCCCTTCTTCCTCTGCCTTTCTTCCAGTGCTGACATTACACAACACAGCCCAGCCCAGCTTGCAGGGTTTTATCACATTTCGGCCACTCTGGGACTTTAAGAAAACAGTCCACCAACAAGCAAAAATAACTTTTGACTGTGCCTCCTCCTAATTTAAAAGATGCATAACCAGGACTGTGACCTACAAAAATGGCGTCAGCGATCTGACCGGAGGCCAGGGGTGTTCCTCCAAGTTTCTGTAATAGGGATGAGATTCCCTGACGGTGATTTTTCATAGCATCCTGTTCTTTTCAACTCCAGGAAGTTAAAACTTTCATCACCATCACCAAGGTCACACGTCAGCCCTCCTAATTTAGAGATAACGGCAGCAAAATGTTCTTAAAATATATTATAGCACATCTAAACTTAGGTTAATGCAGCCTGGAAAATTAATAGATTTTTTTTAAAAAAAGAAACTCTGTTAAGATTTAAGACCAGGTTGTTGGAATCACATGTGCTGTTTTGCTAGGAAGGGAATATACATAGAAAGTGTGTAGCAGCTGCCCCTGTCAAAACCCTCATCTGGTCAAACAGCTTTTACTAGAACTTCAGAAGAGCTGGGGTCTGATGCAGAATGTGGAGGAGGAAGAGGAGGAAAAAGAGGGTAAAAAGGGGGATGAGAAAGGAGGGAGAAAAGCAGTATTAGGGAGCATGTAAGTAAGTTGAATAATGTTGAGCAGAGAGATAGATTAGCTGATACTAACGTTGTTGGCTGCCCCAAAGGCTACTGAAAGCAATAACAGCTGAATTCCCTTTTTAAACTGAGGGGTGGAGGGGGAGTTACTGTTTTTTTTGCACTCATACCATTAATTGGAAAAGGGAAGAAAAATAAGATACTCCTTGTGTGTGTGTTGTGTCGTTACAATCGTGACTGATTCTACGTGACTTCATGTCCATGGAGTTTTCTTAGCAGGAACACTGGAGTGGCTTGCCAGTTCCGACGCCAGGCGCCAACAGCGCCTGGTATTCCCTGGCGGTCATCCATCCAACGGTACCTGTGAATACTGTAGCTGTTAACTTCTAAGGGCTTCTGAAATCAGGCAAGATCGGATGTGCTTAGGGCATCTAGGCAGCTGTACTCCTTATCTTAATACATCTTTTAAATTGGACTTTTTAAAACTCTACGTACTTCACGTCTTCAGTTACATCTTTTTAATAGCTGTGCAATGCCACAAGGAAAATGACAGGTTCATCTCCCTGAGCTTACTTCTCTGAAATTTTTCTAACAATGGACTTAGCTGTCACATTGGGTTGCGTCAAACACAACCCCTTTGAGTAACATTGAAATGACATAGCACAAAGGAGGCAGGATGGACGGCACCCACCCACACATCCTGCACTGCAGAAGGGCTGCAGTTTATATCAAATGAAGGCCAGGGTTGATCACAGCTCTCACAATTAGCATGGCATAGAGTCCCAATCGAGTATTTTAATAGTCTACTGACGAATGGATATTTTTCCTCCATGTAGTCACAACTAGTAGACCATAGTCAGCATTTCCTCCATCACTTCAGTGGAAAACAACATGCACTCCCCACCACCGCCACCACAAAAACCACTGCTGCCGCCACTGCTTAAAGAGACAGTGGTTCTGTTGGGAAGAGATGGGGCACCTTTGTTTCCCTGCAGAATCATGCTCTCGGCAGCAGTTGGAAATAGATTCCTTTGAGAAAACAATGCTAAGTTATCTGTGCATCATGTTTTCCTGCTGAATCCAGAGGATTTTATAACCACAGAGGCAGGCAGGTGGGGGTCTTGGTAAGAAAGGTTGTGCATCCCTCACTGGGTTTTGGAGGACAAGAAGACACTTAATCCTACTGCAATGAAACAATGAAGTGTTCTGCACATCTCTAGTTCTAATCCCACCCAGCTCTTTTCCTTGTTTCTTTTTTTTAATACTAAGGGTGTTTTTGAGATGCTTTGAAGTATCGACACCATGTAAAAAGACAGTTGGGAGAAAATGTAATAATTACAAAGTACATTACACTCATAACACTTTTCTAATAGAATCCTGTTTCTGATACTGTACTTTATTAAATGCTTTGCTACAAGACAGCCATGTAGATTTTTGTTGTGCCTTTTCTTTGTGCCACTTTACAATCAAAATCTTAGAATATATGTGAGGGAGACAGAAGCTTCTAACATCTGAAACACACCTTATCATAAGAAATATATCACTAGTATTTGCATGGCTGGGTCAGAGAGCCACTAAGGTCAAAACAGAAATACAGTAGAACCCCCGCTATCCACTGGGGATTGGTTCCAGGCCTACCCGTGGATAAGAATGAACGCCAACACCCCCCCCCCCCAAAAAAACCCGGGGGGGTTGTGACAGCAGCTTGCTTTCTGGCTGCTGTTTGTGACAGTAGCTTGCTTTACACTGCTGTTTTATGAGAGCAGTTTGCTTTACAGCTGCTGTCTGTGACAGTAGCTTGCTTTGCAGCTGCTGAATTATTTATTTTCTTCAAACTGTGGATAACTGAATCAGTGGATAGTGAATCAGTGGATATGGGGGTCCTACTGTATCTGTGGAACCATTTACAAATCAGAAATTATGGCACATTGGTTGCCTCCCCTGCCCTTCAATACCCTGACATGTCACTTTATGATATATTTCAGAATTCTGCCTAAACCCACATTTGCCACTACTTACACTGCCAATAAAGATGTGCTATTTGTATATGGAAATGCTTCTTTAAATATCAGTTTCCAGATATTAAACAGATGGATGATAGATTACTATTGTTTCACTAGTGGGGCCATTAGGACAACTGTTCACTTCAAAAGATGCATGGAAAGACCCAAGTTTGTGACAAATGAAAAATCAGATCATTGCAAGGTTCTCATTCAAGAGTAGCAGTTAACAGTGAATCAACAGGAAGCTCTGAAAACTGGATTCATTTCATTTCATTGAAAGTGTAGTCTATGTTGGCAGCACCCTTCGTTACTCATAAACCAGCTGGAATAAAAGTAGAAATAACTGAAAGATGAATTCTTAAACCCCACAGGCAATGTCACAACATTTACTTTTTAAATACAGACCTGAACAAGAGAGATTGTGTGGTTTACTGCTTTAGAAATGATAACGATCTCTCGATAAAAGGTATGCTAGAGACAATTCAGTGCTGGTACTCAAGTCAACAATGTATGCTACATACTTGTGAAGGGCTCACTTGCCACAAGCGTGCCACTGAGGAGCTACAGTACTATGTCTTTTAGCATTTCATACATTACCCATTGTGTAATGACGTACCTTAGTCTACTACCTCACAGCATCAATTTCCTCAGTTAATCCTGCCATTTTTCATGTACTTGGCAACATGCTGAAGATTATGTTGGTTATAGATTTAAGAAGATCCCACATCCTTGTTCTTCTATAAAACCAATGGGATGACTAATGTGTATGCAGCGAGCAAAATCCTAAATCAGTGAGTAGCATCTAGGCTATTTTGAGCAAACAGGCCAATGTAAATTAGCGGGACATCACATAGGACCAACATAACCCACTGGTTTGAAGTACTCCACTGTGATCAAATCCAAATTCAATAGTTCTTCTCACTTTTTTTCTTTTAATTCCTCAACCAAGACATATTAATAACTTGAGTCTGACTGTTTTAAAATGAAATCAAAACATGTATTCCCAGAGCTTCAATTTCTTCATTGTCTTAATCACAAGTTCCAGTAACTGGAAATCAAGGCACAAACACTATAATTGCTTTAGAAAATTTAATACAGCCAGGTGAAACAGAAATAATGTTTTAAATGTATCTACAGCAGATCAGACACTCTTGTGCTTTCTGTATAGATAAGCTAAACAAAGAAGTTGCTTTTAAAGTGCATCTTGTATTTATTATGTGAAAACGGCATATGCTTACACACAAAAAGCCATGCTTCAAACGTTACTTTGAAAAAATATACTGACCACTTTTCTTTTTAAAAAAGTTCCCAAACAAAATATTGCAATACACTTTAAAACTTTACCATTAATTCTCTTGAAACAGTTGGCTACACGTTTTCTCATTTTAAAAACATAAATGATTTTATATGCCTATATTTATATTTGTAAAAACATATATCTGTATATTACACAGGCAAGCGCACGCACGCACACATGCACACACACACACACACACACCCATCCACTCAGGGCCATATCAACCAAGTCTGATATTCACCCAATTTGCGTGACAAACGTTTCTGCCTTGGGGTTCCATGATGACGATTTTTATCACAAATAGTTTCTCTTGAAATTCATCATATGAGTATGTGCAGCCATTTCCTAAAAATTCTGCAACAAAGCCATCTCAGAAATATATTGTTGCTACTGTGCTATATTTTCATAGCAGAAATATGAAGGCCATTACTAGTTTTGGAAGGCTCCCTTCCATTATTAATTTACAGTAAAATAACACTAACCTGCAGAAGGCTGAGGGTCACATAATTTCAGTGCAAGTACAGTCAGGGGAATTACCTACAGATGACTTGTAACAAGTACACAAAACAAGATCAATCCAAAAGATTTGCTTTTGAATCTTCAACCATTTAGTTCTTTAAGAACCACTTTCACTTCAATTCTTCACACATCTTCTACTGCTGATAGGATGAAGTTGCATAGGAAATATCCTCATTGTCCTCTCTGTTGAGGAAAAAGAAACGGATGGCAATGAGCAAGTGTTGCTTTATTCCAACCAACGTAAGATTGTCTCAAAGTAAGCCATTTCAAGGCTGCACTTGAACCATCATTCTGTGGGCACATTCTGTGGGCAATATACACAGTAGACTATGAATCAATATCTCATGGCACAGCAGCTGTTCTATCCGTTTACAGATGCCACACTGCTGGAGGTATCGTTTCTGTGTGACTGCTAAGATGCCATCACATACCTGTTTTCTGTAATCCTCAGAAAAGTGGTAAAGAGACACATGCCATGTTGGTTGGCCGTTCCACCAGTGCCTGTGATCCCCTTTTTTACAGGGGATGCCCTTCGTGATATCAGGATGCTTCTAAACTTAAATCTCACAAACTGGTCGCCCCCCCCCATTTTCATGCTAAAGCTAGGCATTATTATATATTCCCACTGAACAACTCAATAGGAATTGCTGAGTAGAAATTGAACTGTTCAGTAAGAAAATAAAATTCAAAATAAGGACTTGGGAATTTCAGTGATGATGTTTGAAAAACAGAATGGTATTTTAGCTTGGAACAAGCATTCTAAGTGCTTGAAGCTTTTTATGCGTGCTTAAACAAATAAGTGAATAAAACTTTTACCTGTGATCCTCAGGTTTTAGCTTCTTTGCTGCCTGTTTAGACAATTTAATCTGCAAATCCAGCCTGTGTAAAAAATCTTTGGCAGATAATTCTTCAGGTGGAAGAAACTGACTGTCAGGTTCTTGAGGACTAGGTGAAGAATCATCTTCTTGAACTGTCATTGGTCCTTCTTCACAAGAAGAGGGACTGTCAGTTTCATTCTCAGGAGATTCCAGCAGATTAAATCCATTAAACATCAAGGGCTTCTCAGATATAACTGGGATATTCAATGTTTTCCTCAAAAATATACAGTCATTTGTGAACAGTTTATTTGCCCTTTTTATTTGTTCCATCTGAAAGAGACCAAAAACATCTTACTGAGCACAAGAAACAATGACAAACACAAAGAACACTTGCATGATCTGAGGCGCTGAGGACTATCTTCCTGTTAAAAAAGACCAGTGTAAACAAGGCCATTCTGGTGCACAAAACAACCTAAGGGGCATATCTGGAACCTGTCACAATATTACCAAAACAAAAGCCCTAACAGAAAACTGGAGTTCTAGCAGGTGCACAAACTCTTGGGGTATACATTGCAGGTTGTGCATTATAAATCTTCTGAGCACTGCTTCCAAAATCCATGGCAAGCTACAACAACCCACACGAGTCTACCTACGCATTGAGGCAAAGCTTTAAATAATTCAGATTAAAGGCAGCATGGTCTGAGATCAAATGAGGAACTGTGTAATGCACACCACCTTTCACTTCTCAGGGACTGTCTTTCACCTCATTTCGTTTAGCCTTTGATTGAAGTGCACCACCATATGCTTATGAGGCCAGTGACAGGTTTGCTCCTAAAGCAGAAAGTACAATTATCATACTGGGGTGATCCTTTTCTTAGGCCAACCACAAAAGGAGGCAAAAACTCTGCACACGTTCAAGGAATACTCTCTCTCTTCAACTGCAATTTGGGGAGCTTGCCGTACTGTGTTTTTTAAAAAAAAGCTGGCCTGGATTGCTCAACGTGTTAGGTACTGTATTTGGCTGCAGTGTCAGAGATCGGGAGTTCAATTCCCCACCAATTGTGCACTTCCTGGGAGAAGAGTCAGCCGGGGTGGCCTTGGGCAAGCTGCCTGGTGGTCCCAGGGCAACCCCCACCCCACCCCGAAGAAGGGGATGGACTCGGCAGCACAAGGGATGACCCTTGCAGGGCTTCTGCCACTTCGTTTGTCCTAAAATGGTAACTCTTGTGTATTTATTGTTTCTGAGAATCCCAAAACGCCTCCATGTTCATGTTTTTATTCCTCCCTAGACGCTGGGAAGTGCATGTACCAAGCATGCCCAAACTTCAGCCCTCCAGATGTTTTGGACCACAACTCCCACAATCCTTTTCCATTGGCAATCTAAGCTTAGAATTCTGGGAGTTGTGTTCCAAAACATCAGGAGGGCCGAACTTTGGGCATGCCTGAATGTAGTCACTCTGTGACATGCTCTCTCCTCTGATTCAACAACTTGCAGGACACTGAATGCCCTCTGGCCTTCCATGAACAAAATCTGAGCACTGTGCTGTGTATCAGACAGGCAAACTCTGGGGCTCTAAATATGACAAATATATATACTGTATATACAAGTGGTCCCTTGTATAAAGGAATTAATTCGTTCCCAATGAAATTCTGTTAAGCAAATTGGTTGGTTTAAACTTGTATCCTGCTCAGTTAGTGGTCAGGCCACTACTCTGGGTAGCTTCCAGAAAATATTTAAAAATATTTTAAAAGGGCCTTAAAATGACAGGAAGAGTTTATTTCGCTGGGAAAGGCAGGTGGGCTATGGATGGGCGGGGGGGGGAGATGGAGACTCAGCAGGCTCTGCGCGGGGGGGGGGACTCTGCACATGCCCGCGGGCCCTCTTGGCAGAAGGCGAGGAGGCCACGGGAGGCCGCCCGGGTGGTGGGGGACACACTCACCGTCACGCCGTACTTGAGGGCGATGCCCTGGAGGGTGTCGCCGGGGCTGAGGCGGTGCTCCCGGTAGCGCTCGGCCAGCGGGGCCGCCACGGAGGCCGTGCTGCCGTACGAGCGGGCCTTGGTGCGGGCCAGGCGGAGGCAGAGCGCGGCCTCCTCCGCCTCGGCGGCCCCGGAGGAGGAAGAGGAGAAGAAGGGAAGCGGCTCCTCCTGCAGGGACAGCCCGGCCTCCGCAACAGAAGCCGCCGCCGGCGGAGGAGGAGGAGGAGGAGGAGGAGGCGGCAGGAACTCCGCCATGATGGCCCCTCAGCGGCCGGACGGGATCCTCGGGACGCTCCCTGAGCCGAGCATCCTTCGGGCCCCGGAGGAAGAGGAGGCGATCATGGCGGGCGAGCCCAGCGACGCCTTCGCCGTTTCCCTCAGAGAGACCGGAGGGGGGGAGGGGGAGGGAGAAAAGGCGGGAAGAAAAGGGACGGCCCACCGGGCTGCGCGCCGACCAATGGCGGAGGGCCGCCTGCCGAGGGGGCGGGAAGACGGGGGCGGAGTGGCGGCGGCAGCGGAGGAAAGGAGCCAATCAGGAGGCGGATGCCCCCGGCGGCGCATGCGCCCTTCCGCCTTGGCCTCCTGAGGCGCCGCGGCGGCGGGGGGAGGGGAGAGAGAAAGAAGGCGCCAGAGCGGTGTGGTGTCCCTCAGCGAGCGGGGGAAGGGCCGGCCTGGTTGGGGCCTTCGAGGGCGTTTCTCTCCCCATCCCACCCGCCAGACTCCCCTGGCTTCAGACCAACCCCTCCCCACCGGTCGTTGTCTCTAGTACACAGTGGTCTCTATTGGAATTGGGGTGGGGGCTCCCCATCTTTGCCAGCCAGGCTCCCTCTAACCCAACCCCCACCCCTGAAAAAAGAACCACAAACGAGAAGAGCGAGTTTCCATTCCTGGAGGCCGGCCCGCAAAAAGAGGTCTAGATGCCAACTCCCCCCCCCCTCCAAATAGCCCAAGTCCTGCCAGGCTGGAGGCCTGTTCCCTCAGAAGGACCCAGAGCCATCACACTGCAGACTCCACCATCAGCTCTGTGGTGAACCCATGGATGCTCTGGTCTTCCACCTGGGATGCCTGTCCCAGAGAGGCGAAGGGAAAGAATGAAGATCTTGCCCACCTCCTCTATGATGCCGGGACATCTGGGGACTCCTAACCTTGCAGGTTGCCTGGAACAGGAGTGGACTTCTCAGAAGTGATTGGTTGGCCAGTCTAGTGATAAAATGGTGGTCGCTCCCTTGGGTCTCCGCGCGCACACACACACACCTCCACAAAGAGATGCAATTTGACTGAGAAACAACCGGCAGACCCCTTACTTCCCATAACTCTTACCTACACCAAAAAGCTGCCTTCTTTCGAACCTGAACATGGACTCCTGTTTGCTGGTGCAAATCCTACCGCTGTTGGCATCAGAAGATTGGACCCTAGAAGTGCTTAGGTTGGCCAGCCCTGCTCTGTAGTCTTGCTTTCCTGGAATGAACTCAAGGTGTAAAATGTGGGTCATCTTGATAACTGTGCCCTCACCACAACACTGTGTGGTAGGTCAAAATGCGAGCCTGACTATTTGAAGTTGAACTGGATCATTTCATGGCTGGATGGAGATTTGAACCCAGAGATCATGGGTCAGAGTCCAGTGAGCCAACTGTTGTCCCCAGCACCTGCAAAGACTTTCTAACTGGGCTTATGGGCCCAAAGAGAGTATGACCCTTCTGGCCATGCTTGACTCGGTCTCAGAGAAGAAAGAAGATGTTTAGTGGAGCCTGAAGGAAGAGGTGGAGTTGCAGCAAAAGGAAGGGAGGCGGTGAGGCAGATGAAACCGGAGAGACTCAGGTCTGTGAAAATGAAAGAATAATCTCACAACCTCTGTATACTCTCACTGATGTTTTGCTAAACGGTCCAGCATCCAGTCTTGCTTTCACATGTGTTCTAATTCTAAACTCACAATGTTCTTTCGAGTTGATACTTTTGTGGTGGCAACACAGAGCCCATGGTCTCTAGCCCCAAACAGTGTGTAAGGAGAACATGTTTGGCTTTGGTTTGCATTCAACACTAATATGACATGTAGTTTGCCCCTTCCCTGAGTCAACTCGTGCTTTTTAATCTGCCTTGATTATATAATCTGCAATATGAGTGTATGTTTGGAGATGGTAGTAGATTTTGGGAGCTGGGGGAATGCAGTTGGAAACCATTATGGGAAACACCCATCCCAGGCATCCTGAGAAATGCAGCCAGACAGTGTAGAGCTTGAAATACAGAGCTAGATGACCGACATCCTGGATGCCTCATCAATTTTTACTGTGGTGTTGTCATGTAGAGATTGTAGTTGGTTGTGCTACCTTTTTAGTTTAAATGAATAATAGTATTTTTAGCATCTTAGAAGGTTTAAAGCAATTTAAAGTGAAATACTCTATCAGAACTTTAAGAGCCCTGTAAGAAGGGCAGGTTTTACTGCAGGTACTGTAGTAAGATTGTGTAAAGAAGAGAGTTGGTTTGCCTCCATTCAAGCTGGGAGAACAACATGCTGTGATTATTGCATGGAATGAATGAATTTGTTTATTTATTTAAAAAAAACAGCCATTGTGTGGGGTGGGAGCAGACTCAAGTTGTGAAGAATTTTCTAATCCATTCCTGCTGTGAGATGGCTCTGACAAAATGGACAACCCCCCTACCCCCCAAGAGGGTGAGGGAGTCTAATCTATAACTTTATCACTGGATATTCAGAGTAAGTTTTTTAGTGAGGTGTGAAATAATTTACATTGCTTGTGTTGCGGTTGTGCTTCACAGAATGTCTGGACTAATTTTGGTAAACAGTATGCATCATACTCCCACAAGCCTTCTGGTACAATCAAACTCACTGTTGATTCCTGTGTTCTTGTTTCTGATGCCTTTTTCTGTTTGGAGTCTATCCAAGTGTGTAGGATTTCCATCTCCCTACAGGGAGAATGAACTGCGGACCGGACCATGAAAGTCCAAATGTCAGAAAGCAGACTTCTAATACTCTATTCATAACTTCAAATTAATTTCAGCTAAAATAGATCCTTTTTCTCTAGAATTGCAAAGCTTCTCTGCTGGTGAGGGTTTATTAATGAAGTGAAGAAAGGCAGGCATCTTGCAGAACCTACAGCAATAGTACCAACTAACAGGAAATTACCAGTTTCTATGTTTATTTGTGAATTATTTCTTTTCTTTCCATGCTGTATGCATTTCAAAAGTATGCTGTAGATGGGACCCTGGGTGAAGAATTTCTAGTATTGCTTCCTCATATTGTGCTGAATGCAACAAGTCAACTAAATTTCCTTGTGATAATTTTCCACCAGAGCAGTGTTATCATATGTATGCAAAAATTCATACTTCACAACGAAGATGGGGCAGCCAGAGTTAGGCCAGATAGAGAGTCCTGGTCCGAATTGTGCTGGGAACCTGCTGTTATATTTGAACAGCTGCATAGTTTGCTTTTTTTATTTCAGCAAGTCAGGCATTAGTATTTTGTTTCATAACATTTGCCTCCACACAGAATTGGTTACTTCAGTTTTAGTCATAATACAGTCTGGTGGATTATATCTGTCAGTAGGTGTAGAACAGTCACTAACTAGAACAATTGAATGAAGACAGGTCTAACCCGTGGGAATTAAGTGATCTGTCATGCAGGTGGGAAATACTGTACCAGCCTTGCATGTGAACAGAAGGGGCAAATGCCAAGAAGATCTAGATATAGGCACTGTGTCACAGAAACAACTCATACGAAACTAACATGTGTGCCAAAACATAACCTGAAAGGTTCCTCTTTGACATGGATTCCTCACACCACACAGTACACTAACTATGGCTGCACCATTGATGTATATAATGACACCTCAATACTTGTGACGTTATTTTAGTGTCCATCTTATATTTAGATCTGTGATTTTGCTAGTGTACAGTCCAAGAAATATGTTTCATTTCATGTGGGATGCAAAATGTTTCTTCTTATTAGATGGTTTATTTTACAGGCTTCTTAACAGGACCCCCCCCCAGCCCCAGCCCTGGTATTTGTTTTTGAAAGCTGCAACTTCACTGAATGGCCTGCCCACATTGCATCACAAAGTTAAGAGGAAACACTGTTTTGTGAGACTGGAAATCCTATCAATAGAGCATTTGAATAAATTACTGCTAAGCTGTTGCCATCTGTACTCTGTCACCATGTGCCATAAGTAATCCCAACATTTCCAAGCTGTGTTCCAAGACCACTGTGAAAAGTGTACTACCGTTCTGAAATCCTCGAGTCGGACTATAAATGGAATAGCTTGAAGAAGGTATTTTGAACTCATCTGTAGTGTAATCATGAGTGCCTTTATGGTAAAAAAAAATCCCTCGTGCTCCTTCAGACCTCAAAGTGAAGTTTAATATCAAAATGTCCCAAGTCTTCAACTTTTTTAAAAAATCTGTTTCTTATATTGGACACTTGACCAATACAAGGTATTTTCAAATTAGTGTCCTAATATGTATTGTTTACTGTATTGTGAACTCTTTCCATAAGAAACCTACAGTAAATGAGAACTGCATCCTATTGTTTTGTGTATTAATAGCTTTTCCAAGCCTGGTATCCCCCTGTTTTGGATTGTGCTCCCCTGTCCAACTACAGTACTACCAACCATCCTTGCTGGCCATTATGAATACTGGAATCTATGGTGAGAAAGGCTGGAACGTTTTAACTGACCATGCAGAAGCTAGTTTTCTTCCTTCCTCAAAATTTAGGCAGCCTTAGATCTACGGTTCACCTACTTCCCTCATACGGCAATACTCCTCAAGAATCCCTATGGAGACAGGACTGGTTATTAAACCAGCTTACACTGCTCAGTGTATGTAAACTTACACTGTCTTATAAAGAATATGTATCTCAAGTATCTATCCCAAGCTTAGCCACCTCTTGGGGGGTGAGACAGAGGTACTTTAAAATTAACTTTTACCACAATAATAAGGCTGAAGAAAAGGAGCAAAAGAAACCAGCACTTTAATTAAGTGTTCTGGTGTTTAAATAATACAGAAGGACTGAGTAAAATTCTCTGTTGTCATGACAACATCCTCTCTTGATGTTCTGGATGCATTTCTCTCTGTGTCCTTGTACTTCTGCCTCAAAGCTTCCAGCATATGGTTATATGTTAAACTAATTTCATGGCTATGTGGGAAATGTAGAGCAAATGTTACTTGGGATATCCTTAGAACAACAACAATAACAATGGTAGCTAAAAATAGAAGAACCTCAATTGCATGCAGAATATATGATTAACCTCTGCTGTAAGGAGAACACAATTGTTTTATTGGTAATCACGTGAAAGCAGTAAGTACTTTCAAGAGCCCAAAGTGTTTCACATGCACTGCCTTGTACAGTATATTATTCCAGTACTGCTGAAGAGAAGTGAGGATACAGTGGCTTTGCCTTAGGTCACTTAAGGACTTCATAGCTGAGGGGGTTCCTAACTTCTAGTTCAGCCTCTCAACCATGGGAGTCTAGTTACTAGAATATATTGGTTCATTATTTACAGAGAAAGCCGTTTTACACTGAGAAGGAATTATACAGTACAGTACTGGAATTTCTAGATCAGTAGTACAAAACAGAATACAGTGGTACCTCTACTTACGAATTTAATCCATCCCGAATGCATGGTCTTAAGTCAAACTACTCTTAAGTCGGGGTACCTATCTAAAAAACTGGAAAAAAAAAGTTAAAAAATGAAAAAAAAATGTAAGTCGAGCAGACCATATCTAAAATATATAAGGCGACAGTTAAAATGCCAACAGTTTTCCGCTCTTAAGTCAAATTGCTCTTAAGCCGAGCTGCTCTTAAGCCGGGGTACCACTGTACATTGTTGTGTCTGTGGAGCAATAAACCATCCTGCACTGGTATCAAGCCTGACGCTGTTCTTCAAAAGCTGATATAAACACCCCAATGATTGGTAATACCATGGCAGAGGTGAGGCATTAAAAAAGTCATAACTGTTAATGGCACATGTTTGAGTCTTGCCCCAACTACTCTGGTATATTTATAATGCTAGCAAAACTGGCAGGGACGGTGGATGAGTTGATGTGCTTTGTCAGTGACATAAACAGTACTTTTCTAACTGAAGGTGAGAAATGTATTAAATCCTGATCTGGATTTATTTATTTATTTATTTATTTATTTATTTATTTATTATTGCATTTGTATCCCACCCATCTTCCCGGAGGAACTCTGGGCGGCTTACAGAGAGGCGACAGAGCGCAATATTCAGAATACAATATAACATACCAAAAACAGAGTAAGCAATAAAACAGTTATAGACAGTTTTTAAAAACACAAAGCACATAGGCGCCCTAGCATCGCCTTCTAGAGGGAGGCGAGTTACTTAGAAGCAAGTATTGATGGCTTTGTATCCTTTTGCTATCTATGCACATAATGGTATCATTAAAAAGTTCTGTAATCTACAGATATGTTCAACATCTGACCTGAAGCATTTCTTTCTGTAAAAAAATGCTGAGCTTGGAGTTTATGTTAGAAATGCAGTATCTCTCACCCATGTGATCACTGTTTATTTTAACTGAGGAGCCTGTTTGCTAGAACAGTTGTTCCCAATGCTCTAAAAGACATTTTGTTACCAAAAAGGCTCTCCTTAGGTCAGATATGAGTCAAAGGTATATTTAGAGAGAGGCAACATGGAACTAGACTGTTCTGAAAGTAGGTGTTTAACTAATAGGGTGAGGGTCCCCCCCAATATGCTTGATAATGTTTCTACTCAGCAGAAAATGTATATCAATTGTGTTGCTCAAAATATACTTCTTGCTTGTTTTTCAGTTGCTACAGATAAATATTTTTATCTGGCAGAATCCAGTGATATGATTCCACTGGATCCAACTGCTTCTTCCAGAATCAATGACCCTTTGTTCTGGACATTTGCTGTACAGTCATATTAAATACTGTACAGTACATAAAATATTAAAGTGTTTTAACTCCCCCTAGTGGGGGAGTGGACAAAGATTATACAAGGTGTATAAACTAAGATATTATAGATTATTATTATTGCTACAGTAATATTGCTACTATTGCTACATTTTTGTCTTTCACTTCTAAGCTAAGTTCACTGTAGTTCGTGATGTCGGTGGGAAGGTAGATTGAGAAGGAATTAAAGAGTAAGCCCTAGGTAGACATAAAAGTATTGTGTTCTTTTGGTCTGTTGTTATTACAGTTCCTTATTTACAAAGCACTTTGTATCTCAAAATACTATATAGAAATTAAAAATGAAGACAATATACTCTGCTGTTGGTTTACAATCTAAAAATGTTGATTTACAATTAACCTAGGCCTCTTCACATCAGGCCGAATAGCTTGAATATTTGCTGGGGGATGGAGTGTGTGTGAAGGCAGAACTTAATTAAGTCTGACTGCTGTTCTTTTTTGTTTTTATTCATGTGTTCTTCTGAAATGAACAAGGATAGAAATGTTTAGAGGATTTTGCCGTATTTCATCAGTTTGCCCAGTACCACTAGCAATCCAAACAATTGCTTACATGGCAGCATTCAGAGGCACAGCAGGGACACCACTTAAAGTACTGTAATGAATTTTGGACCTACTGAGTCAGAGTGCCAGTTCATCAAGCTTGCTATTCTCTATTTTTCTTTGGAGTGTCCCTCTCTGAGCTTTTGTACACCTAGTATTTGAAATCTTCCTACTGTATGTGAAAAAAGTCTCAGCACATTACAGTCTGTGCATTAATCATCTCCCCAGTGCCTGGTTATTGGGGCAGTTATCAATTTATAGAGTTTTCAAAAGCAGCTGGAGAGCAGTGCTTGTTCTGATGTTGAATCAGAACTGCACTCTGAACAGGATTAAAAACCTTTGTTGATAACCAAGTCCTTCTAAATCAGTTTCTAACAACTGCCTGGCCATTCTATGTGAATATTCCCAAACAAGAGAGAAAGTGTATTCTGTATTTGATATCCAAAGTATACTGCCTCTGTTCTCTGAGGTTTCAACAAGACAGTGGATTTTGACCTTATTTTTGTCTTGTCTCTTTTTAAAGTCTTCTGAGTTACCAACCATCCTTTTTTCTTGTAGTCATGCATTCCTTTTGGAGCAACCTGAAGGAGACAACATATCATAGTTGTCTCCTTCAGGTATTCCACAAATCATACTGTAGTTCTAGAGTTCCCAGTACCAAAGAACCACGGGAAACCAAGCTGTTATAAAGATTTATTTACGAAAGTATGAGCCAGTGATCAGAAGTCAATGTTTCATTTTTCAGCGATTTTGTCTCTTGTGGTGCCATGGACATGCAACACTGTTTATTATTCAGTTTCCAAACCGAACATCTTCAAGCATTTAGTTTATACTGTATTTAGTCATGTATCAGAGAATGCATAAACGTGGTATACAGTGGTAAACAAAGTCCAAAACTTCATTTAAAAACAATCCCATCTTTAAAAAAAGGATAATAATGTGCAAAAATGATAACCTATTCCCCCAAACTGTTGTCAAATGCTTTTAATTAGGGACATTCTGAATTACGTGCTAGGAAGACATGGCACGTTATTCATCTAAATATTATTTTCTTCTACATGGAATCTGAGTTTTGGAGAATGCTATATTGAATCTTACATACTAGAAATAGGGGAGCTATGCTTGTGCTCAACTTAATATCAGAATGCATTTCCCAAGGACTTACCTGTAATTGGGATAGGATTTTCCTGTTTCTATGAAACACACATTCCCCTTTATTGTTTACCATTTGCCTATGGGGTGAATCCATACAACATAAAAATGGTCACGATTAGGGATTACTCCATTTTCAATGCATTCCTATGGGAAATTTGTATAAAGGAAAATTTGCTTAAGAGAATTTCATTTGGAATGAATTCCCTTATACAGCATAAGGTATCACTGTATTAATATTTGGGGCATTTCTGCAGCCCTCCTTTTTGTCTCTTCAGGCAATCATTTTATTAGATATACAGTAAAAACTAGACCTTGGCTTCAAAAAAGAATCTGTTCACAATTTTATTATGCCATGCTGAAGCTAGCACACTACACTTCTTAACTATATTAAAATATAAGATAGATTTCCCTTAAGCATTTTTCACCAGCAGCATTAACCCCTTTGTTGTGTATGTGTTACGCAGTAGCTATGTGTCACAACCATGTGTTACAGATATGGCTATGTATCACAACCAGTCTTGCACATAAAAGTTGAATTAAAAACACATCAGAATAGCTTTCTGAAAATCAATAGGTGTTGGTTACAACCTGTAAAAGCTGGTAATTACATCAGTGGTGCCTGGATCAACATGTCCAAAAAATTTGAGAGAGAGAAGTCAATTCTACTTATGTTTGGTTGCAGCTCATTCATCTAAGCTTAACTAAAATGGATATATGGAATAGATGCCCCACAAAAATGGCCTTTTATTAAAATTCAAATGTATATACATCTTGTAGAACATGTATAAAATTGTAATGTATTATGTAATATACCAATGGCTGGATTTTCCCCCAATGCAGATCGTAGGCAAGAAAATGTATATTGGAATGCTTTCCAGTAGAATGCTTTCCTTGTAGTTAACTGTCATATCAGGAGAAAAAATTGGTGCCCAGTTCCCTGCCTGCCAACCTACCTTCAATATATTGTGTGATTTTGCAGCTTGTTTGCCTTAATCTGTACAGCTGCGTCTGATGCTATGTTGGAAACATTTTGTTCAATCGCAGAAATCATCCATTTGTGTGAACAACCTGATGTCCAAACTGAAAGATGAAGGAGAAGTCTTCTACTTTTCTGACAAAGCTTCTGTGCTTTTAGCAGCTGCATAATTCAAAACACAACATTCCTGGCATCCTCACAACATTAATAGCTTTTACTGTTTAATGCATGGTGTCACACAACTGTTGTAATATGTGGCCTTTTTTTTTCCTTGTTAGATAATGCACATTTGTATTGTTGCAGATGTGATTCTTGAAGAAGCCATTTCTCCCTTTCTAGACACAGGAGGGGATGTCCCTCTTGTATGACAGCCATGATCTACAGAATTTTAAATATTTTAAAATAATTTAATTTTTTAAAACCTAGTGATCAGTCAGTTAGATGTATATATTAATTGGTCTGAATATTTCTAACTGATAAATCTAGTTCATTAACCAGTTACATGCTATAGCTGCCCAGTTTATGCTCCTATGGCTGAAAAAGGCAGTAGACCCAGGTGAAATAAGGAAAAGCTGGGTTAGGCAACAAACCTCTTACACAGTGTATTCACATGTTCACAATATACTCATTAAATGGCTTGGGTTCAAAGACAGATACAACAATGGAAACCTCCACACAGCAAAAAAGCAGCTAAGATGTATGTCACAACAGCATTAACACATGCAAATACCTCATCATATATACAGAAGTTACAATTATAATTACAACCTCCTTGGCATTTAGGGGCCTGATTAAACAGCAACACAGCAACATGATCCACTTAAGAATTTCACCCTGTTGCTGCAGTCGTGGGGTTGGAGGGGTGGGAATATGAGCCAGGGTAGTCACATCTTTTAGGGAGCATACTCTCCTCATTTGAAGGACTGCCTAATCCACGTCTGATTCAAACCACAAGAAAGAAGATCAAAGACAACATTTTGCAGCACCTGAATGGCAGCTTCAGCAGCATGCATGCACACAAGTCACCCGGGCACTCAAGTGAGAGGCATTATTCACACAAATTTAATATAGGTCTGGCACATGAAGGTGCAGTGAATTCTGATGTATATGACTGGATCAGTTAGCTTCAAGGAAAAAAGTGATCTATGGAGTGAGTCCCCCTTCCTTACGTTCTATTATCCACCAGGCTATCCCTTTAATAGCTGGCATTTTGCAGTTCAGGAAATCTGAGGCAGTACAGTGTTCACCCACTGCCCTTTCATGATGAAGATGGACCCCCCAGCTCTGACTTCAATAAAAGAACAACTTCTCAGGTTTCAAGAATATCAGATTGATTGAAAAAGAAAGGTCCTTATCCCAATTTAGTCAGGGTTTCAGAGGTTCCAGATGCAGCTGGGAGTCCTTCATAAACTATTACCCTGGAGGTTAATTCTGAAATGCATATTCATGCCTGGCTGACTGTAATGCCAAGGCAGGCTTGCATTCAAGCACTGGCCTCAGGGAGGGGAAGGCGGCGGCTGGTGCACCCGGCTTCTCTCACATGCCTGTCAAGTCCCCATTAGAGCCAGGCAAGAGCAGAAATGAGCCTAGAGGAAAGTGAGTGGCCTTGTTCGGCTGCACATCTTGCTTAATGTTTCATGCAGCACTCTACTTAAACCTCTACTGGGAAGATGTAAATGGAAAATATATGAACCACTTACATGCCGCCAAAAAGGAAGGCGCGTGTCACTATAAAGAAGTAGGAAAAGGTACACTGATTGGCACAAAATTCCACTGCTCATTTATATGTACAAATGCAATAATAGAAATGACTTTATAACTTAAATGGAATTATGATGCATCTCACTTAAGTTAGGAAGAGTGTGATCAGACAACATATAGGCCTCCTGCGGAGTCTGTTGTCCAGGTGTTGCTAACAGTGGAGGTGGAATGCCAAGGTTCTCAATCATCCTTCTGCTCCTTGATCTTTAAATCACACTTGGATTGCAGAGATCTTAAAGTAGAGGAAAACTGAAAGATTATGCTTTGACATTTCTTCAAATGATAGACTCTCTTTCTTAAAAGAGAACATGTGGCCATCTTTACAAACACAGTAATGCACTGTTGGAAGTGGTCTGGCCTTAAGCAGATCTGCTACTTAGCCAATTTTAAAATCAACCTTTCCAAGAGTACTTTGAATCTGAAAATGAGTGGCCAGTGTTCATATTTTGTCTGCAGAAAGGGATTCTGAGATTGGGGGAGATTGGGGTCTGGTGTGAGCAGCAGTTCTTTCAAATACAGATAATCTGGTGTTTCTAGTTGCATGTGTATTTGGTGATACTTAACAGATTCATATGAAGAAACATAATAAAAATATTACAAATTAATTTCTGCATATAAAGATCTAAATTAAACTAAACAAACTAAAATTCACAGTCTTAAGACATTAACAAATGCTGTTCTTTTGCCCCCAAATTTTTGGACCTGGAAGAGTTTCTCTTTTCTGAGATAAAAATGTAAACTATGCAAATGGGTCCTTTCTAACAGTTTTTTTTTTTTTTTTTGGCTTACACACATGAACCGTTTTTAAAATGAAACCTTAAAATTCAAAGAGTGAACAAGATGGAAACAAGTTTACAAGGATGTGCATTGTAAAGATACACATATCACAGGGTGGCTAACTCACTCTTTGTCAGACTTCTGTGTACATCATGCACTGACCCTTAGGGATGGTCTCTTGTTCATGGTTGCTGGCAAAAATAAATAAATATGATTTTTACCAGCTCTCAAAGCCAGCCTTAAGCAAGACAACCCACTCATGAAGCTGTTACCTTTTCCCAAGAGGTCTCAAAGCACAACTCATCCTTGATTTTTTTTGCCAGTTCTACAATTCCATTGACTCGGGGGATTTCTTCTCACAAGACTTTTCTGCTTATCTAGCCACTTTTAGTAACAGCCCTGGCCTCTCATAACAAAATAAAAACAAAACATGTACCTACTTTTAAAAAGTAGGTGACTTAAACCTATTCTAGATTTGGCAAAATTAGTGTTGGACACATGGCATCCCATAGCTAGAAGACACATTGGGAACCTGGTGTGCCTGACTTCAACAGGTCTGAACAAGGAGGCTTTCACCACTTTTGCAAATACAGCCCAGATTGCACAGATGAGCCCAGTGGCTATCTGGTGGCAGCAGAATGGGCTGATTCCAGCCCCCTTCAGAATAGGTGAAGGGAATTTGCTTCTGCTTGTTTGGAAGAAGGGCTGGGAGGATGGTGATAGCTCTCCCTACAGCTTACCTACAGCCTGACTTATATCACTCCAGACCACCATGAACTATAGTTATGGCTGATGTTGGAATCAGTGGGGCTGGTTAGTGATCCAGAATCAGAAGCTGAGATCTGAAAAAAAATTCTGCAGCAAGTCAGATGCACAAATCATGTTTTGGTTTACAGTTTGAGGGAAGCCATTCTGTGATTCAACTTAAGCATTTAGCTCAGTAAGTCACTAAGGTTTTTTTTCCCCACTGCCACCTGCTTATGGCACATTGAATTATTTATTTCAAAGCTTGATCTCTTTGTGTTAGGAATGCTGGTGGAAGAGTGTGTCCTCCCTTGCTATGGGAGGTTGCTTTAAAATGATCTCTTGGTCTCATTCAGCTCTACAGTTTGCAAAACAGCCCCCATAGAGTAAACAGTGGTCTATATGGACACAGAGTACGTTTAGCCTAGATGCCGTGAGGTAAGATGAAGTGGTAGATTTTAGGAGTGAAAGACAAAACCCACCAGATAGTTGCCATTTGTTTCAGTGAAGTTTGTGCAAAAAATATTTCCTAGTAGGTTGTGATCTGCATTAATTAGTAGCTGGCAAGAGCACCATTTGGCTTTCTTTCATCAAGTACCATGTTGTGGGCCAGCCCTGTCTCAGAGTTTAGAGGAACCTGAATTTGGAGCTGTGTTTATAAATGGCTGAGATGACACCAAAGGTTGTTGCACTGGACTGCAAAACTCCCTTTGTGTGGATTGCTCCCTGGTTCATGAGTAAGATTTAGCAAAGCAGAGGAAGGCCAACCCTCATTAGCAAGGCCTGGCAGCAAAAGAATCCTGTTTGTTTTCCTGCATCTTCCAAAATGAAAAAGTATTAATGATTAAAAAGGGGATGTCAAAGGAAGACATATAGTGGTGTCACGTAAAAGCCAAGTAGATATCTATGGTATACGTACTGGCTTTACATAATTGAATCAATATTATTTCTTTTTTAAATAGAAAACATCAGATTGAATCATTTTGTTCAAGAAAGGTGGGGGGAGGCAGAGAAAGAAAAGAGTTAGGATAACGGAACATGAGTAGCCTCTTGCTAAAGACTTTCCAGTGTCTTCCCTTAAGACCAGTGAGATTTCCCAGGCTGCCGACAGAACAGCTCTGTTTGACAGGGAGGCTGTTCACATCCTCAGAGGCAAGGTTAGTAGCGTTCTCCTTCCACCCGCTTCTTGCGAACTACAGAGACAGAAAAAGAGAGAAGTTTATTGGGGAGGAAGCACAGCTTGGCATCAAGATGTATTTTTTCCTAATTTTGTATTATTATTAAGAGTAGTTGATAAACATTTGTCTTGCTAGTGTTTTTAAAAAAATCCCTTACGTCTTCTAGAGACTGTGGGGAGCAATAATTATTGATACATTTATTCAAAGCATGTATAATCCCTCCTCCCCACAATATCACAGGATCTCAAAGTGGGCTGCAAAGCCGTGCAGAATTATTTTAAAACATAAGATGCTTCAAACAATTTAAGATCAAACAGCTTAAAACCCCTGGCCACAGTCCTCAAATCCCAAAAGTTCTAATGGATACATTTTTACTTCCTCTCACTGGAGTAAAACGTACAGATTTTACTTTTTACGTGAGCTCTGCTCCTAAAGATAGGCTCACAGTAAGATTTATTTTGACCCTATGGCTAGTGAAACAGTGGGAAATAAGTTTTAACATTTTTAAAACCCCAGAGTATTTCAGAACCTATGAGCTTGATAGACTCATACCTAAGTCGTTGTTTTTCGTGATGGCCGCTGCTACCCGGGTTCTTGGTCCTTGTTTTGTAAACTGATACCCAAATTTGAGGATCTTTGAATTCTCCTCCAACATTTGAGCAATTTCCATCTCGACTGCTGTACCAAGCTGTTGCCTCTAAGAAAAGGAATTGAAACAAGAAAGAAAGATGGGAGAAGGAGGCCAGATTGATACACAGCATCAATAAGCATTACCTCAGTGAACAAATGCATAACATAATGTCAAAGAGGAGAGAAAGCAAAACCCAAGACAGATAGAAATATGTGCTATACAGTACTAGGGACCAAGCTTAGGAAGTAGAGATGGCCAGTCTGCCTTCAAGCCCCTCATACACTCATATGATGATTTAGTTTCTCTTCATGAGGGTGCATGGGGTTGGGCAAATGCTCAGCTCCTTCATACAGCCTCCCCACCACCCAGTCATTGTGATTGTTGTACCGCCAGAGAGTAAACACTCCAAGACAAAGCTTTCTTGTTCATTTTTCTGGTTTGCTCATTTGGGAGATTAGTTGGAATTCTTGTCTCATCCCTGCAACACAATTCTGAACATGAAAAATAACTAAGAACTAAAGAATATTGCTTCCTTACATACCTTTATTCCCAGTGAGGGGTTGATCTCTGATGATTAAATACAGAGGAAAACCACAAGTCTTATCTAACTATTTGAACCCGTGCTTCATAATTGGACCTCACACATCTCTGCCCAGAGAGCTTCGTTACCAAGTGTGGAGAAACACGTTTTAGCGTGTTGAGCCTACACTTCACAGCAGCCTAGCCTTCTTCCCTTACCTGATTGTCAATTTTGATCTCTGTGAGTGTTTCATTCTCTTTCAGAGCATCAACCAAGGCAAGGATGCCAGTCCCAGTAATGAAATTAGATTCTATATTTAGACTTGTCAGTGTCTTGTTCACTTTTAACATATCTGCAAAAGCCTAAAAGGGCAAGAAGAGTGGCATGAGTTAAAATCTCAAGATAATACATGTACAGTTTCAGAATATATACATAAATAGAGTATGGCTCCAGCAAAATGTCAGCTCCTTCTGTGGGCTACTACATAGCTAGGAATTCCCTAGGACTTTCTTGAAATTAAAGGGTGTTCATCTCATTATATACTTAGATTTATTTTACAGAATGATAGAATGGGCCATTATGTGTTTAAGAAAAGCATGAGCTCATATAAATGCAACAGCTCTCTATGTTGGTTTTCGCTGTCCCATGACTATTTTTTCCCTTCTTGTTTGTATTATATTGTTGGCTTGTGTTGTACATGGCTGGTTTTGAGAAGACATTGGTGTAAGCAGAGGCTTCAGGTGTTATCTGGATATTAGTCAAAGAAGATGAAGGAAGGTGTGTGACTGTAGATGCTAGCTTTTGCATTCTTCCCAAGTGAGAAAAACACCTTCTCCTTCCCCTAAAAAATAGCACAGTATGTTCAACTTACGATTGCAACAGGATCATTGCTCCGAGAAGCTGCCAGGCTGAATTTCTTCACATGTGTATTGGTTTCCAAAGCTTTTGCAAACTCTTTCAATGTTGGAATTGGGATATTCTGTATTATAAAAATATAGCATTCACCAATTAAAACTGAACTTTAGTTTATCCAGAGATGGGATGCTATAAATTGGTCAACTAACACCTCTGATTTACACTTTTTCATCTGAAAACCCCACCTGTCCTTCATAGTACTGTAATCTGATTTCAGGGACAGTGGGCATTCATTTTAGCCAAATATGGGGAGCTTGTTGCTTCTTCCTCATAACATTGATGCCTCAGGAGAGCAGTTCTGGAGGGTTGTAAAGCTAGCCATGTTTGTAACTTTTAAATGATCCAATAAAGGTATTACCCACCCCCAAATTCTGTTACTACCAATGATCACATGGCTACTCTGATTTTTTTAAAATTAAAATTGTACATATATTAAGTTGGATAAGATAAATTAAGATAATTCTTTGTTAATCCCACATGGGGGAAATTTACTTGTTACACAGCTCCCAATCTAAAGAACAAGTAAAGAAGTGTAGGTGCACAAAAAGTGTGAGGAAGAATTTAAGCACACTGAGAGGAGACTCATTGCAGTTAGTGGAATTTTAGTTACTTGTGGCTTGTTGGTTAAATAAGACTGCTTGCTCTACATACAGTATATGCAAGACAGAACTGAACCCATTAGATTTTAATCCTGAATAAATTTATTCAAAGACAGTAAAATAAATACATGTCCTAAAGTATGCCCCAAAAATCAAATATGATTTTAATACAAAATATAGTAGCAATCATTTGTATTGGGCAGACTGAAATTAAAAATCAGTCTAATCTAGAGTCTAATTATTGGGGATTGGAGGATGTGGGTCTCTTCATCCAGCTGAACGGTTACTGTTAATTTAAACCTTACAGATCCAAAGACAATTGTGACAGAAGTCTCACCTATGAATTCAAACCAGGACATAACTTGTGTGTGATTGGCAATGCTTAAGTTTGTGCTTTCAATGCACTGTTTATTGATGTAACTAAATCCTGCCTTTCCACTGTAAAATACCATGTAAAATAGTACAGTATTCAAAGTTGATAACAACATTCAAAAATGTAACAAAATAAAAAGACCCCTCCAGATAGTGCAACAAGTAACACCAACAAAAAGTGATACTATAAAGACTTAATAATAATTCTTTTGATCTTGAACAAGCTTTGAGATTTTTTGTTTCCTGCAAGAGACGCTGTTCCTAGAAGTTGTTATAAATAAACCAGAAACAGCCAAAAAAAAAAAAATCCACCCAAACAGAACTGAAAAATAGACAAGGCAGAAAGTAATCACTCTCACAGAAGATAATGCTGTAGCAAGAATTTCATGCCTGTTTTGACTGGGCGTTCAAGGGAGTTGATATTCTAGGCTAGCTAGCTGGTCTTGTAAATATTGCTTTTACACTTCCCTAAATATCTTATGAGAATGGCCTTGTTGCTGACATGTTAAATTTCCCGCATACTTGTTATTTTTAATGTTGGGGAGCAGTCAGACATCCAACCCCTATGTCCTCACCTGGTCTCCTGAACATTTAAATGGTCTCTCTCTTTATCTACTCACCCCATTCCATTATGCATATACTTAAGAGAACAAGTTACAATGGCCTTGAGGCATTTTTCAAATATCCACCATGTTGCAACGGAATAATAAAATGAACATCATTGACAGGAATACCTTTATGTTATTCAGATTAACTTCCAGGAGTGTAGGGTCATTTGCTTTAATCCTCTGCAAAGTAGCTTCAACATTGGTTGGGTTGGGTGGTTCCTCAAAAACTGGCTTTACCTTTTCACCTTTGACCACATCTATAAGGCAGAAGGCATGGGATGTATCTATTTATTTAAAATATTTTGCACCCCCTTCTTGCAAGTGAAAAAGGACACAAGGTGGTTTGCATCATGAAACACATAATGTTAAAAGCCAAACACGGATACCATACCATCTCCCAGAACATGGGAGCTTTTGGACCCTGGTGAGCTCTCGCACTTCTGGCTTCAGGCCAGACATACACCAAGGTGGTTGTGCTCTTGGAGGGCTCAGGTTCAGGTGAGTTGGCTCTCGCCAGCTCTAATCCAACCAGCTCTGGGAGTGTCTTAGGTGGGATGTAGGGCAGATGTCTCAAAGGGAGGCATCCTTTAGAGAGGGAGGGGAGGGAAAGGGGGTGCCAGTTCTCTGATTAAACCAGTGGTAAGTTCAAGTATGTATCAAAGGGGGTGAGGGTCTGACAAGGAATGGACAGGTAGCCTCTTTGTGTTCCGGTTTGTCTAGGACTTGGTAGCACAAGGTCTGCCACATACACACCAGATTAACAAATTCTGTGTTTACTAGGGACTCATTTATTCTGAGTTTGGGTCACCATATAATAACTTCTCAATTATGTTTCAGGGTAGCTGTGCCTCTTTTTTATTTGGCAGGATTCTTAAAAATATACAGCATTTTCCCATGTATAAGATTGCATTTTTGTCCAAAATTGTTAGACAAAAGAATTGAGGATTGTTTTATCCAAATAAGTAAGGTGAGGAATAGTGTGGTTGCAAAACTGTAATTTGGGTTCAGAAAAGTGGGAATCACCTTATAAATGGGGATGTCTTATAGACAGAAAAATATGGTAATTATTGCTAACATTGAAAAAAATTAGACCACCACTCCCATCTGGGTTTGAGGGTACAGTGCATAATTCTCTTTTCCTTTTCCACTAATCTTATCTTGTGATGAAGCAAGATCTCCCCAATCCAGCTGCTGCAACATGATGTTCTCTTGAGCAGCTCCTCCTGGTCTGCTGTGTCTTAAATCTTTTTTCTTTAGTCCCAGGATGCCTGGAATGCATTCTTTCTCACCTGATTTGCTTCTAATTTAACAAAAACAAGGAAGCAAACTACTACTACTACTGGCATGGGAAAATATTGTTTTTGGAACCAAGTTGTCTGACAAAGCAAATTCCTGGTGGCTAATTTGTGACAGGAGTGTAGCTCAGCACACCCACCAAGCTGAAATGATAGCATTTTGCAAAATAATATAAATAATCACAGATGGATGTGGATTAGCAAAGTATGCGGTTTTATAATTGGAAAATACTTGCTTCTAGCTAGGAGGTCTTAAAAAAACAACACCCTCAAGACAGGATTAAAACGATGGACTTTCTCTCCCCTGGGCATCTGCATCATAAATGTGGGAAGATAGCTGGTATTAAGGTAGCTCTTATACAGAGCCTTTACTAATACGCAAGATCCAAAGACAGTTGAAATTAAGTTGATGAGATATGTGGTGCAATCCTAGCCATGTTTATGAAAAAGTAAGACCAACCCACAGAAGAGTCAATTGCTGGCATCTGTAGCAAAAGGAATCACAGACAATGGACTTGGGATAAGATCCTTCCATCATCCTGAGAGCCCTGAGAGCCAATAGAAGACGCCATACTGGACTGTGGGGACTAGTGGTCTCCTGTGCATTACTCACAGAAGTTTTCCGAAGACAGCTTTAAAACATCACACATTAAAACCAATGCATATTTGCTCTTCATATATTCGGATTCCCTCCACATATGTAATTTTTCCAATGCCCAAGACACTAGACATCTGATGTCTGACTGTCTCTCAACTGACCAAGTATAAAGCAAAAGTAAATTTGCCTCCTGTGGAAGCCAGAGGGATATACATCTACTTACTTTTCACAATCTCTTTGCCATTTTTACCAATGGTTCCCTCATCAAATTTAGGATTATTGACCAAGTTGTGGACCCCAAGGACAGCTAGCAGCATCAAAGGAAAGACAAAAAACAACAGCAGAGGTGAATACATTGGAACATTCTTGTCCAGTGAAATGAGTTGCACAGGCTGAAAATCAAGAAGTGAAGCTAGTTGTTTTGCTTTAGTTTTTGAGGCTTGTGGAGCCAAATGGGCCCTTGAGGTCAGTTGACCAAGTCCCAAGGCAGCTTGCAATGCCCCCTGAGCCCTTTGTGTGATACAATTCAGTCGGTAAAGGTTGTGATGTACAGTTTTAGTGGTATAGGATGTAAGGTACCAAAGCCGGGGTGCTTGCATCACCTGTTCAAGCCTTACTTTGTTTGATACTCAGTATATGTGGAAAGATTTTGCTGCAGTGATTTGTCAGTTCCTGTCACTATGACTGCTGCACCAACCCATTTCTTCCTAGTGCATTCTAGCAGCAAAGTGTTTTTCATTTCTCTACATCCAAGCACTCTGGCTTTCTCAGAGCATACCTTGGTCCAAAACTGTGTCCGATTCTAGGTGCCGCGGTTTGAGAAGGATATTGGTAAACAGAAATGTGGACTGGAAAAGAGCAGTGGAAGGATCTTCTTTGCTGCTGCCTCAAATGGTAGGTTCTAAACAGAGGGTTTGAAATGAGAAGGACAGGGGGCCTCAGGGGGTGCTTTGTCAGATATTTGTAAGCTGCTGAGGTTGAATAGCCTTTTTTCAGGAAGGCTTTCATGGTGGATTTTTACATTTTGAGAGGGTTAGACTGGATGTTAGGACTCCTGTGATTCTGTCAAGAAGGCAAGAAGTCAAATTGAAATAGCAGAACACCATACGCCAGGCCTGCCCAACAGGTAGACCGGGGGCTACCAGTGGCCCGTGAAGGGTTCAAAAGTAGCCCACCAGCCATCAATTAAAAATGTGAGGGGAAAAGTTCTCCACCTCTACCTTCCCCAACCCAAGAACCACCACTGCCCCAGCAAAGCTCTGGGTCTGCCAGCCCACTGTCTCAACTGAGCGGGGCAGTTAAAGGGTCATAGCACAGTCCCCCGCTCTCCCTACCGGCCAGATGATCGGCGTGCCACTGTCTCATGGCCAATTGAGTTGTTGGTGCAGAGCAGAGGAAGGGGAGGGAAGGGACAGTGAGGGGTTGGGGGCATGGGCATGCCTACCTCCTTTGCATAGTGACATCCCCCTCTTCTCCCCCCCCAGATAATTCCTTCCTCCCATCCTCCTCCTCCTCCTCCCACCCCCACAGCTGCCTCACAGAGACTGTGGCCTGCCGCTCCTCCTCCTCTCCTGAGCCATTCCCTCCTCCTTGTGCCGCCGTGGCAATGTGATTGCCCCGCTGCTGGCTTGGCCCATCCCAGCTGCACTGAGAACATGGCAGAAGTGAATGAGAGTTATGGGTGGCAGCAGCAGTGGCAGCGAGGGGGCTGGAAGGGAAAAGGGGGAAAACAGGAGAAGTAGAGTCAAGTCAGGCCCCGGGCAGGTTGGGAGGGAAAGTGCACCTTTTTAAAAAAGTCTTCCAGCAGCCCGGGCAAGTGGAAGGGGCACTTTCATCTGGAAAAAGTAGATCTTGGCCTGTTCAAAGTTGGACAGCCCTGCCATACGCCATATCTGCATAAACCAAAGTCTTCTGGGTGTGTGCTCATCCCCTGCCCAAACAGCAAACTTGGAAAAGATGGGGGCAATCAAAGGTTGCAGTGGGGTTTCAAGGGCAGTGGGCTTTATAGTTTGAAAGCACTTGGCTGTTGTGGTGCCCAGTGGGGCACGTCAAGCGGCTGAACTGTTGCTAAACAGAAATGGGATGGGGGGAGCGGCTATTTTAAGAGTGCCACAAACCTGCGAGATCATACAGCTCAGTATCGGAGGCACTGGCCAAGGCTTCCTCCAGTTCTGGATCCAGAGTCACCTTTTCTTCTGTGTGAGTTTCTCTTGGTGTCTCTTTAGGGACAAATGCCTTTCCTTTAAAAGAAAGGGGGGAGGCTAATTAAATACAAAGCTTGTGGCCGAATCACCACTGTAATGAGCCCCTCAGCCAGCTGTCCAGAGTGATAAAAACTGTTGTCTAGATTCATTACACATTCCCTCCCCCACCTCACTTATTACTTTCAGATTTCCAAGAGATGGCCCATATCCAGTTATGTTTTAAAACTGCTTTTTAAAATGTCTTCAGCAGTCCTATATTTTTATCTTTGTACAGAATACCGTCTTTCTCGGTTTTTATAGTGCCGCTTTTCAAACACATTATATCTTGGCCTGGCTTCTTCCACCAACATCATCTCTGATGATTTGGAAGATACCAGTGCTAGGACAAGGCCATGTGCAATTAAATTCCCTTGTGATGAGCCAAATTATTTAAAAGAGTTTTCCAAGGTTCTGGCACCTTTACAAGAAGTTTCTCTTTGTAGGAACATTACACTCTGCAGAAGCCTGTTTAAAAACAAAACACGCATTCTCAAGATCTGTTGCCACACCATCTATTGATGGGCAATGATAGCTGTAATTCTCTACACACTCCATTCCACAGAGCATCTTGTGTGTGTTTTGTACTAGAATTAGGCTAAAATAATGGTCCCACCCACCCCTCAATCTAAATGCATAAGTAGTCCCCCAGTATAAATGAAATGAAAGGCACCAAAGACCTGAAAGAAACCCACCAACTACTTTTATTGCAGAGAACTGGCTCCATCCCCTGCTTGATGCTAGAGCAGCAGTGGAGGATGCAGCTATTGCCTGCCTTCTTCAAGAAACAAAGCCAATCAAGCACAGTTGACATTATTTCTGCCCATGATAGTTAGCAGCTTGTATTATTTTTAGGGGAATGATTCATAATTTCCAGGCTGAAGAGCCGACAAGGCAGTGATAACTCCCAAAAGAATTCATCAGGTCTAATACACCTCCTCATAATCATAACCATATTTTCCTCTGTAATGCCTAGCAGTACGTACAGTTATTCACATCTCCAACATTCGGGCATGAGGGTTTCCCTGTCTTGGTTATTTTTATTCTAGATTGTTATTCAAGGCATCCTCTAAGGAACTTTGTGTGGCACATTCTTCCTTTTCTCCTGTTTTAGTACAACCACCTTGTAAGGCAGTCTCTGTTGAGAGACAGAGAGTAACTGGCCCAAAACATATTACTTTTGAGTGGGCTTCTAATAGTTGCAGAATGAATTACAATCCAAAAGTAACTTCTCATCCAGTGGAATGAATATTTTGGCCCTATCCTTTCCTACCCAGTCCCTAAGACACCCCATCAGTTGGTGGACAGTGTCAATACAAACAGGAGAAGCTTGAAATATAAGCACACTTGAATGTGCAGCTTTTCCTATCAGTGGCTAATCCTTAGAGGAGTCATTGCAACCATTCAGAATTGGTGTGGATGCATGTGTGGAAAAGTTAGGAGGCATAAGATTGCACACACTCTTTCATGCACTAGTAATTGTGAGTGGGAAATGATTCAGTAAAGCTAAAATCCAAATGAATCCAGTGACATTTGCTTCTGCATCAAAATAAATTTAGAAGCGAACTTGTTATGCATTGTCAAGTCATCTCTGGCTTATGGTAACCCTATGAACCCAACTGCCAAGCTCAAGTGCTGTAAACTCAGCCTTGTGGGTTCCTTTAGGAAGTCAGTTCATCTCTTATTTGGCCTTCCACTTTTCCTCCTGCCTCCCACCCTTCCGAGCCTTACTTTAGCCTGCAGTATATAGCATGCATACTGTAATTAAATTGTAAACCACCCAGAGACTACTTGAAGTGGTATGGGGCGGTATATAAGCAGAACACTTTGCTTTACTGTTTTGTTTTGTTTTTGAGTGAATCCTTCCTTCTCTTGATAAGGCCACAGTACGACAGAATCAGTTCCATATTCTTTGCCTCCAGAGATAGTTCAGGCTTGATTTGATCTAGGGCCCACTTGTGTGTCTTTTTGGCAGTCTAGGGTATCTGCCAAGCTCTCCTCCAGCACCCCATTTCAAATGAATCCATTTCCCCCCCTATCAGGAAGCTACAGTTCTCAAAAATTGTGGACTCGTCCTCGCTGAGAAGAGGTGGGCAGCTGTCAGAGCAGACATCAGATTCTTTCCTGATCCTCTCCTCTCCCAAGAAGATTTTTGGAATTCATTATTTCTCTTCCCTGCTCAACACTGCCACCCCCGCCATGTATGTCCAGCATATTCAACGGCATAATCAAAACCATACTCCTGGCTTTAACATATGGGTAGAACTATTCCCAGATGCTGAGTTTTCATCTTCTCGCCAGCTTTATGTTCCCAAGTTCCCAAGTGACGTAATCTGTGTCAAACCAAAGGGAAGGAGTGGCGTTGGATGGAAAAAGTGAGAAGTAGCTAGCCGATACAGGCTTTCCTAATAAGAACTAGAAAGATTATCTCTTAATATCACATCTCCAGTATTCTTTCCATTTTGCTTCTGGGTGTGACACGTACAACTCATTCTTGATTCCATTGCTTGACATTTGCTGTGCATGGAACTGCTTTTTCTCTCCTTTGTTTTTAAATGGGTAACATGAAAAATTAAAGGTCTGTGGGCTTTATGTGTTTTTTGAAACCCATCACTGGTCATCTACTCAACCACAATAACCTTTTCTCCAAATGAATCTTTAGAAAACCTTGCACCCTCACAGAAAAAAAAAATATCAACCCCAAATGCCTCCTGGAAATGAAGAAGGGTGGGTTATCTGTAACAATGAATTTATGTATGATTTTGTTTCCACTGTCACGATTGCTATAGATCTCTGGAGGGCGACTGGTCTGAAATGATATGTCCTTTCTGCTCACCTGTTTACTAACTTTCCTGGTGAATGTATAGCTGGTGGTGGCCAATCAGCATGGCCTCTTCTTCCTATAAAGCCTGCCTCAGCTTCTTTTCAGTGAGTGATTCCACCAGGCAGCTCTTTTCCAAGAGGAATCAGGCTGCTAAGCTTTCCAAATAATCATAATCACCCAAGCATTTTTGCAGTGTGGTCTGCCAACATAAAGACTGTGGTCAGGAACACCACACAGTTTGCATATCCCTCCAGCAAAGCTCATGGCTGACCCTTATGCAATGATTGTCATTTTTTGCCAGCTTTGAATTAAAAAGCTCATCTTGTGTAACAACTTGGTTTCCCTTTCCTGGACTGATTTGTGCAGCAGAAGTTTATCACGGTAGTAACAGCAATATGGTGCTCGCAAGGGTCACACAGCTCAGAAGAGCGGATGAGAAAACATAGGAAGCCTTGCAGTCTGGAAGCCTTTGGGGTGGGTAGGAAACAAGCTTCTCCAGTCTGACTAGTAATGTTGTCACGGCTGGAGGAAGATGGAAAACTTTTCTGAGGAAGCAAGTCACTTAGAATGTCTCCATGTTGTTTGTTTGGGTCTCACTGTTGTCTTTGAGACAGCACAACATATTTGATTTCAGCTCCCTTTGCTGTGTTTGACATTTGCATGATGGGGAGCATTTCAAATGCACCTCAAAACAAGGGGAAAGTAAAATGATTATTCCATGGGCTTTCAAAGGCTTTTTTCTAATATTTATCAAGGATACTTGGAAAGCCGAGCTGATTTGAAAATATATTAGGGAGAAGTGAGAGTGAAGAAAAATGGAGGGGGGGTGGAACATATGCAGAATGCAGGCTTATTAATATTTTCTACATCAGATCATGCCCTGGTCCATGTAGGTATTAACCTACCACTATACATTGCATTGTGGCCACAAGGAACTTAATTTCCTCCGTCCTGCCCTCCTGCAGCACTGGACAGGGAACCTGACAAATTCGCTGTCCCAGAGCCCATATTCTGTTGGCAGCCTATGTGTGGCCCATGGAGCACAAGTTTCTCACAGTACTCCAGATCTTGGAAAAGTCACATTGCTTAACTAGAATTGCCAGAACCCTCCTGTAATTGTTGGCTGGAAGATTCTGGACATTGCTGTCCGAGAGAGAGAGAGAGAGAGAGAGAGAGAGAGAGAGAGAGAGAAAGAGAGAAATTAAAGAAATGACTTTTCTGAGCTCTTGCCTGCTTTTCTTAACAGTTACCTTTCTTTTGTCCTGTGAAGGGCACATAGTCGTCTCTGTCCTTGTGCTCCAGTGCTTGCTTCTCCAGATAGGACAACAGCCGCTCTCGGTCAAAGGGTCCTGTGGCTGGTTTACTGGTCTGATCCTTCTGTCGGAAGCCTGCGGGCAATAGTGCATTCTGCCAAAGGGGAGATAGGCGAGAAGGAGGAGGCTATTCAGTATCTGATAATAAGAGATTATTTGAGTTGGAATATTTCATTGGGATTTTTCATGTGCTTGGTAGAAAATTCATGGTGGTTGCTTGGCTAGACGGAAGAACAAGGGAGAGAGGATATTCACACTGGACGTAAGTCATTTCATCTTATTTCTTATAGACTCATCTTGGGAGAAACTAGGCAACTAAAGGTATATCTAGTCAATCAACAATGCCTGTCTAGATAGTAGCTTGCGTGTATTTTCTTACATAATATACACTCAGTGTATAAAGTAAGTAAATACTTATCTTAACAGTAAGATAATTACATGTGATGGAGTTCTGGATAAAGTTTCCTCTGCTGGGCTGCCTCCTGCCACCCATTACAGATACTGGCAGATGGCTCTGCTCCAGTCAACAGGGGTCTGATAACTTGAGCAGACACTACCATCGTAATTTCACACAATGCCCAACATTGCGTTTTTCAAAAAAAGGGGGGCTGGATTACATAGGCAGCTGCCATAGACAGGTACTTTTTAAAAAGAAAGCTCACTGTAGGCATTTGAAGCAGCAATTTGTTTTTATGTTTTTCTCCACTCCCTTCATCCTGCCAAATTCCTACTGGCAACAGAGATTTTGGGGGGCACAATTGCCTATACAGTATTACGTGTTGGGCATTTGGAGTAGGGGAAGAAGGTAGTCTGCCAGTGCAGTCCCAGTTCTCCCACAGGATGCCCTAGACTGGGTGCACCAGATAGACCGTTCAGTGGTAAGGGTGTGGCTGACATCAAAATGCAAATGGAGAGGAATTTGGCTGCCATTGTAACCCCCCAACATGTCCATTGCACAGCACTAAGTGCTAATGAGTCCCATTCATTCAATGGGTCTGTGCTAGCTGGTATTGATATCTGGATTTAGTGCAGTGGCATGGGAACTGCATGGTATAAAGAGGAACCCTTTGATTATAATCTGCCCCTGCTGGCAACACTGTCAGGCAGAAGTGAGTTTCAGTTGTCAAGGGCTTCCCTCTTCTGCCCCACAGTTACCTCCCAATGAAACAAATTATTTGCAAGTAAAACAAGCTGGAGGAAAGACACACATTTTTAATTATTGAAAAAGTCTCTGTACTAGCGATATTATCTGCTTGCTATAGGAGTGGTTACGCCAACAGGATTTTAGCTTATGCGTTCATTTTAGAGTTTCATGGGGAAAAAAGTGTGCAGTGCCGCAAGCTAGACATCCATCTTGGTCTTGTAATACACACCTCTGGATCCAGGTCATCAAGCACACTTTCCAGCTGCTTTAGTTCATCCTCAGAAAGTTTGCTGAGAATTTCATCTTCATTGATGTTCTTGTATTTCTCTAGTTCTTTTTTGAATGGCACGGACATGGCTCCTTCTTGACCCTTGAAGACTACCTGTCAATCATTCGACAGTCAGTCTTCTAAATCCCTGGAAGAAAATATTATTTTCCATCATTTGTAGTTTGTTATCCTAAAATTGTAGTAGTGGCTTGTTCTGAGTGGGTAGACAGATTTAACATCTGCATAGTGTTAAAGTAATTTTAATGCATTATCTGGTTTCAGTCCATGCAACAAGGAGGAGCTTGAGACCGTCCATATGTTGTTGGAGTTCCATTCCAAGGATCCTCCCCCCCCCCAATTGGAGTTGGTCACCATGGCTGATGATAACTGCACTCCAAAAATATCTCAGGGGCCATCTATTTCCCACTCCTGCCACCATAACTGCTGTGCATTCAAGTTATGTACTATTGTATGTCCCAAGACTTGGGAAAATTGCCTTTTGGATTACAACTCTCAGAACCTGCATGCCCTAAGTGAATGGGAAGACAGAGGAAAAGAGTTCTTTTATGGCCATTTTATGAGTTTGCTTCAGAGGCAAGATTGGAACTGGGCCCATTTGGTGTCATAGCTCAGCTATACAGCCACTAGGTGACACCAGTTCTGAATGCCTTTTTAAACAGCAAAACATGAGAGTAGCTGCAGAGCTTGAGGTGGCCTTGAACTCAACCATGAAAGAGGTTTAGCAGAACTTTGGAAGAAGCAGAAACATGGTTGTGTCTGTCAAGAACACCCCATTTCCCATAATTTCAGGACTACAACCTGTGATATCCTATGAAGTCATAGGATCTGGCCCTTGTTACAATTCAGCGCAGGGCTGGCAAGGACTAGAGATGCATAAGGCATGACATGTCCTTGCTGACACTAACTGGGCATGGGTGGAGATGGGTATCGTCCAGGATTTCAGTCATGTCACACATTAAAATCTGCCTCTCTTCTTTCGCACAAGGCACTCTGGGATTTGTCTCTGAGAAATTTGGAAATGCTTAAGGCTGTACTATAGCCCCTTTAATTCTGCTCCATTTTGCTGATGAAAATCCTCGCCTTGCCACCCAGCTGCTTTTTGACCCAGTCGGAAAAACAGTTCTCTACTTGACAGACTCCCACCATCTTCTTTCACCCTTGGACTTCAGGACTAGTGACTTATTCTGCTTTGTTTTGCTGCCTGTCTCTCCAAATTCTGGCAGGCTGGCAACTCATGGAAACCTTAATAGATGAACAGAGTTATGCAAAACCAGCTGCCAAAAAGAATTAGTATAATCCTTTGCTGTTTTCTGCTGCTAAATACCAGCATTAGTTTTGCAAAAGCTGATTTGATCCATGTTATAGTTAACACTCTATCCCTCTGAATGTCTCTCTGTTTTTCATTTTAAAGATATATGTGCCAGAAATGCTGCATGCATTAATTAACACGTATACTTCAGAGAGGGGGGAAACTAAATGGGTTAGAATATACCGGAAAACATCTCAACATAATGACACCTGTGGATAGACATCAAACCGGTGATAGTCTAGCCAGCAGTCATTTACAAAGTACTAAAAAACACATTGAGAAGATTAATGCTTTTCAGAACCGTATTATAAGATTTGCAAATGTTCATTACATTTTAATAATAGCTCTAAATAAGTCAGACGCAAACCACACACAAAGATATATTGAGCCAGTATACTCACAATCCTGGTGGGCCTAGACATAGAACTAAACACTGGTGGAAGGCATATAAACTAGGAATAGTATGTGGACTGAAATAGCAGTGCTTCTTCCCCAAAATGCAGGGTTCTCAAACCCATCATGACAACTAATAATATGAACATATACTCAGCTTATAAATTCTTCTCCTCGCCTCTTCCGCAGCACCAGTCAATGACACTAATCATGGGTTTGCTATGACGCCTTCCAACAGTGCTTGACACCCATCTCTCCCCAGCATGACCAGGAAAACAAACCAGGAGCTGAAACCATGGGCCACACTAAGCTCTCCGTGCTGAAAATGGAACCAGAAGCTTAAAGCCAGGAAAACCATTAACAATATTGGGTTAAATGGCCCTCACATGAAGCAGCTTCCTGTGTTTATTCTGTCAAGTTTGGGAGCAAGTTAACAGGACTGCATGGGTGACATAGATGAAAACTGATCGTCATCAGTTTGTGCAGATCTCATTCATTCAGAATTCAGTTTTCTACAAGCATTGAAAGAAAATGTAATATAGTGGGCAGAATGATGGACTAGGAACCAGGATAGGTAGCTTCAGTGAAAACTCACTGGGGTGGCAGCGGTGATCAACTCGCAGAACATCTCCTGTGCCTTGTAAAAAACAAAGACAACAGAAATGTCAGAGCACCTTCAGGACTAGCTGTTGTATTGTAATGTCTTATTTCATGGATCAAGTCCACTTCTTCAGGCATTAAAATACAATGTACCAGTTAGTCCTGAAGGTGTTCAAACATTTCAGTCTTCTTCTTTTCCATTTTGTTTTGTTTTTGCCTGACATGCTAGCACAGTCTAACGCAGCTCTCTCTTCATGTACATAACAACAACAAGGGCATTATGGCCCAGCCCTTTTTCCAATAGACGCACTGATCAGCTACTAAAATAAATATTTACTTCTTGAGCTCTTAGGAAATGGGCATTTCATCATATGATTACCATCCTCCTTGCCTTGCTAATTGAACTCTCCACCCTAAGCTTTATGCAAGTAAGCCATGCCATCACCAGCCTGAGAGACTTTTCTCTCTACAACCAGAAGTAGTGAACAAGTCTGTCTGTCTGTGTCCGTCCGTCCGTCCATCCGTCTGTCTGTAGATGTAGGGGACCCTAACCTTTGATTTGGCTGGGACCACCTGACACCACAACCCAACCAGTTCAGTTTGCCTTCAGTATGTGGCGTGATGGGCAGGTCTCTATCTTGTCTTTTGCTTGGTGTCTTGGGCTGAGCCTGAAAAATACTTCTTCACTCCCACTCCAATCCTAATAGACAATGAGTATTCTGCTGACATGGTGATTTTTTTTTGAGCTTGTGGATTCAAGTTAGCATACACAAGTGTTGAATACAGTAGATTTGATTTATTGCAATCCGCATATAGACACAGTGCTGCAACTAAAGACATTTGATTAATCACTTGTAAATCCCAATGCTGTGATAGGAGGCCCGTGTGTTTATGTCACATACAAGAAGAGGCACAATTCCTGATTTCCAGCTGTGGTGGATGAGATACTGAAATTTCCATTGGGTTATTTATTATGAAGTTTGCATCACAAAAACATGAGTGAAGATTTTGGACTACCTCTTCAAGATATGCAAGATACACTCCTTTTACATAGCTCAAAGGGGGGGGGGGAGAACAACAGAACTTGGGTGCTTACTTGTAAAATCTGATTATAATCTGAAACTGCCGCCTCAAATAGAGTTAACGTTACATTTCTGAAGTGTGTGGAAGTAACTCTTTACCTCCCCATTTTCAATATTCTTCTTCTACTACTGAGTGAAGCTATGCCCTTGCAAATACCATATAAATGTAACTACATTTTAAAATTGTAGCTATACTGCAAGAGGAGAGATATTTACTTTAGTAAGAATTACAGTGTAATGTAGCTAAGCCTTTGTTCTTGGGTAACGGAATTTAGTGCAATAAATTAGTTATTTGTAATGACTTCCTTCAGAAGTCTGATGAGGGAGGGAGAATTGTTTTCTCATTTTCCATGAAAATTAAGTTCAGGTGCTGTCTATAAGACATCTGTCCTATTGATTCCAGTCCTTCTCTAACGTATCCATTCAGTCAGTGCTTTGCTGTTCAGCTGCAAAATCAGCGATGCAACTGGGAGCTATTTATGAACTCGGGCTCACACACTTTCTTTGATCCAGAGGAGATCAAAGAGTTTAATGGTGAGGAGGAATGGCAAAAGAAAAAAACAAGGAGAAAGTGCATGCTCCTTCTTTGATGTGTGGGAAAACCTCCCATAGAACTATACAAGCAGTCATTTATGGGTTCAGTCCAGTGAGGGGCTATCTTGCCTTAAAAGTCTCCCCTCTCCAGCCAAACTAAAAATGAGACGTGGCTCGGTATCAGCAGCGGAATTGGGAACAGGTAGCTGGAAAGAGCCAGTCACAAGCAGCATTTGGTTACCTTTTATAAGTTCATTTTTTATTTTGTAATGGAGTGAGATGCATGCACATTCTAAAGGTAACAACAGGATTCAAGAAGCAGCGGCGTACCCTGTCCAAACACAGGGCCACACTGAATCTGATATACCCTGATGAGAAACTCTGACTGCATCTCCCAGCAGCCCTTGCCAGCATAGCCTTTGGGGAGGGATTAGGGGAGTTGCAGTCCATCCCTCTTTTACCTTGGAGAAAGTTCTGTTGACTCTAATGGCCACTGCCTCTGAGCAAATATGCAGAGAGATGCAGCACAGGGCAGCTATCAAGTGCTTTGAGAGTGGCCAGTGTGCTTTCTTTTAGGAACCCTTGTTTGTTCATGGAACTTGGGGGAATCCCTGTTTCCCAAAAGAATTAAACCTGTAGTTAACCAAAGCCAAATCTTGAAGTCACTTCTTTGAATTCATGCAATCTCCTTTTGGAACTCAGCAATAACAAGCATCCTTTCTTCATGGGGAAAGAGCATTTTATTGGAACCCAGTTTGCTGGAAGCAGCCGTTAAAGAGATTCAGCCATCCCGTAGCCTCCTGTTCTCTGCTCTGACTGGCCACCACCGTTCACCATGCAAAGCTTATTTCTCAGATCTGTGGTTGTTTAAACCAGAGATCAGAAGCCTGTTCAGTTCTGGGGGTCCCCGGTAATATCTGGAGGGTCACATGGCACAGAGTCATGAATGATGGTCAAACCACATCTTCATGACCACATATGGCTTCCCACTCCTCATATAACTGGGGATTCCAGGGGTGGAGCTAGGGACCTTCCTCTTACAAAACAGCTGCCCCCTCGTGGATTCATGGACACTCCTCAGTGGGATGAAATGTGAGCATGTCATTGACCCGCACCTCCCAGACCTAGAGACTTCCACGTGCATTGGGCTGCACTCTTGACATCCCAAGACATCATCCTCTGTCATGGGAACGTGAGAATAGCCCTGACGCTTAATCAGACCAAATAGACAATCCGACCGAGTTGCCACCCGGCACTGTATTCCCTGGCACTGAGTTAGGCCATTAAATTATGCCCTGTGTGAAGTTCACCCTTTTATTTGTAACGGTACTCCCACCATCCCTCCATCTTCAGTGGTTCTCCCTATACACTTCTTCCACACTGTGAATAGTTCCATTTTGTATCTTCCCCACTGCCACCACTTTGTCTTTTTCTAAGTCCAAAAACCCAAACGCTATACTATTTCATTACAAGAGAGTCCTGGGAGACTCAGCCATGGCAAGAGTGGCGTGATCGAAATTGATAAAATGCTAGCATCTAAGATCAGGAGGATGGGAGGTGGAGTAAGAGTACAAGGGAAAGAAGAAGTGTTCTGCTTCTCGGTGCTGAAGGCATCTCCCTTTTCAAAAGATCCAGCTCCAGGGTTGTGCGTGAGATTATTTTGGTAGGTTTCCCTTTTGCTCCCTCTGGCCTGCCTCCTTTGGCAGCCACCACATCTGGCCTAACGCCCCTCCCTTGCACTTGGCCTCTCTGTGTGCATGACACCATTGCAGCTGGATAGGGAGAGAGTGCTTGGATGAGGAAGAAGGAGGAGGAGGACCCATCCAGATTGGCTTACCCCAGGCACCCTTAATCTTCTTTTTAAAATGGACCTCTCTCCTTTAAAAAAAAAAAAGCAAAACAAGGGAGACTAGAAGGTGATAGGGAAAGCAGCATTTAAAATTTGTGTTTTCTAGATGTTGCTGGTTTTCAAATGCCTCACCCTAGACAGCCATTCCAATTGTAGCCCATTCGCTACATGGAGAGAGGGGTGACTCCCCAAAGGGACAGACAGGCCACCTCTAGGCCTCTCCTAGAGACTGACTGAGCACCTTTGCCTTCAGTGGGGTTGGCATTTTTGGTGCACTTGCTGCCTGATTGCTGGGATTGCTTTTAGCACAACCACGGGACAGCAGCAACAGCACAGCCCCCCCCCCAACAAGGAGAGCCACCCCAACCCCAGCTGGCCATTCCTTCAGAACAGGAGATGCGGGGAACAAGGGTCCTCTGGGAGGTGTGCGTGCAGCCCATCCATCCCTTGAGGCATAAGCACCTGCTGCAGGAGGGGCGCGGCAGAGGGCGGTAGCATGATCAGACCTCCCCGGGGTCGCCTCCTCTGGTGGGGCTTCGTTGGGTGGAAGAGCAGAATCCCCGGAAAGAGAAGGGGTGGGGGCCCCACTCCCCGCAGCCTCCCCTGCGCTAAAAACCGGCCAGAGGGGAGGGGAGTGGGGGTTGATTGTGGAGGCGGAGGGAAAACTGCGGGGAGGCGGGAAGAGGATGCTGGGTGTGGGCTACTCGTCGTCGTCATCATCATCGTCGTGTGCTATCCTTATCATTGCGGTCGCTTTCTTCCTCGGCAATGCAACGAAGGTCCTCGAGCGGGCAGGGTGGGCTAGAGGAGGGAAAGGGCGATTCGGGCCACACGCGGCTCTCCCCGTTCATCCGCCTTCTTTGGCCCGCCCAAGAATCGGGCAGGCGGCCCCGCCAAGACAGACCGCGCTCCCCCATCTATCTGCCCGTCCATCTCCCCCGTCCATCAGCCGCCCACGCTGGCTTTGCTGCACGGAGCATCATCCCTCGATGCCTGAGAAAGGCGAGGAGGAGGCGGAGGAGGGCTGGCGTGGACCACCCCACCGCTGGGCGGACTGACCGGTCGGCTGGCTCGCCCACCCTGCTCAAGGAGGCTGGCGGGGGATGCGCGGGCGCCCCTTGGCGCGCCAGCTTCCCCAGCCTCCGGAACAGATGGCGCGGGCGGGCAAAGAGGCGAGCGAGCCAGGCTAGTACCCGCATCCTGGCGTGGGGAGGGGAGGGGAGAGGGATCGACCGAGGCTTACCCGGCAGCAGGCACCGCGGTCTTGACTTGTGGCGAGGTGGGGGCACAAGCCCGGCTTCCTTTCGTAGGTCGCGGATCCAGCCTTTCTTTTTTCCCTCCCTCCTTCCCAACCCCTTTTAACACACGCGCGCTCCCGCTCCCGCGCACGCACACACTCACACACACACCAGTCCAGGGACTGTCAACAGGCAGGGCTGGCTCTCCCTTTTCTCCCCGCCCTCTTCTCCTCCCCCCCCCCACACCCCGCGCGCCGCCGCCTCTCAGCCCAGGCAGTTGCGCAGCCTCCTCAAGACCAGGGCGGGCAATCTGGGAATCGTAGTTCCCGGCGGCAGCGACCGGAGAGGCACTTCCCGCAGCCTTCATGGCTTCAGTGCATCCCCTGGCGAACCGGATTGAATCAGAAGAGGGAGGAGGGGGAATCAGGTCTGGGAGTCCTCCACCATCCCCAGGGGAAGCAGCACCTGCAGAGTAGCAGGCCCACAGCTCCTCTGGTCACTGCCTGTCCCAGTCCCACCCCCCTTGCATCAGGTGCAGTGTGTGATGCTGTAGAAAGGATCAAAAATCATTTCCAACTTTGCATCTGCAGATGCAGCACCTGGAGCTGGACCGGCACAGAAAGGCAGCCTGGAGACATCCAAGGGGCTCTTCTCCCAGCAATGGTGCATAGCCAACAGTGCAGTCATGTAATTAAACAGGGTGCCTCTTTATAATGACAGTATAAAATGACTTAATTATGAGGAAAGCATTGGAACATGTCGTCTGGGATAAATAGTAAACAACCTGTGTCATTGCTATCTTGTCCCAGGAAGAGATTCATTCATTCGTTCACAGACACATACTGTATGCGCACAGCCACAGATCTTGAAATGTAGTTATTCACTCCACCCATCTTCTGTCTAGTGGTGAAATGTTGTCAGAGATGCCGTGTTTGTCTGTGTAGCAAAAACTACTTCAACCATCTGTTGGCATTTGATTTGTATCTTGTAAGCTTCTCTGGGAGCTTTGGGAGCTAATAAATCAAGTTAAATTAACCAGTTAATTTTGCAGACTCTTTTGGTGGGGAAAAAAGTCTGTAAAAACATTGGGGTACCTTTTTATAACCGCTGCAAGGGTTTCCACACATAAGTACACACATGTATTATTTATTTAAACAAACTACAAGAATATGTTTTTTAAAAAAGCAATGCAGTAGAAATATAAGTCAGAATACCCCTTGCATCACATAACTTTAGTGCTGTTCTCTGTTACAGCTTAGACACATCTATGTGGAACTTTCACCTGCTTTGAGCTGACTGCAGAAGAGATGGGATATAAATGTTTGGTTTATTCCAAGAAAAATATCCTGACACTAAGAGACATCTAAGGACAGAACAGACTTTCCTTTGCTGTCAGTTTAGAAGCAGAGTCTGTCTGCCTGTCATTTCCTGCCCCAAAAGGAATGTGGTAACCCTTGAGGTTACCTCCAACTCTGCTCTTCTGTGACTACACATCTAGCCATAAGTGTTTCAAAAGTCCTTTATGTAGATCATCCCCTGATTCCTCAGGCCATGTTTCGCTTGTCCCTTTATGCAGGTAGGTATTTCAAGGTTTGTTTTGGACACCTGTGTTGCAACTACTTTAGAGAACATATCCTAAATGCTACCTTCATGACACATGTTTTGCCTTCAATTTGTGTAAAACCCAGTGTTTCACAACAGTTCCTCCCTTTCCATTTGCTGTCTCCAGTTTCATTCAGAACTACAGACACCGAGCTTTCCTTTTCAAGAAAGAACTTTTAATTCTGCCTGCTTCTTTGACACTTTTTGCTGTAAATTGGGGTGGGGGGAGGAGCCTGGCCTTCTAAGAAGCACAAGAGAATTTTAATAGAGAGCCCTGCACCATGGCAGCCATCGTGGGACATACAAAAGCCCCTCTTCATTCAGGCCCCAGGCAGGGTGCCAGGAGTACTCAGCCTGGCCCGCTGGCATCTCTCACCCTGAGCATTCTCAAGGGAAACTCTCTCAGCCTTTTATACAACCCCGGGGCAGATTTCAGTCGCAGAAATCCCCGGTTTTGGCAGACAGAGGGTGCTTCATGGGGGGAACAATGGGCTCTCAGATAGCTTCCTCTCTCCTACCAGACACTCTCTTTCTGAGATCTCAGAAAGGAGGAGCAGGACTCACTGCCACTCAGTGTGTTGGGGGAGCCCCCTCCAGCATCAGATCTAGGGCAACATTTGGACAGTTACTTTGAAGTCAAGGGGTGCCCTGTGTTGATGAGTTTCTCTCTTGCTCACTCACTCTTTTTTCCCCTTCAACCCTTTTGTAAACTCTGGGTTTGTGCTAAATTAACGTCTCAGGGGATGGATTATATGAGATTTGAGTAATCAGTATGTGGTCCTTTATATCAATTAGAGTCTTTGGAATTCTTGCACCTGCTGTGTGTGTATGATTGAGAGAGAGAGAGAGAGACGTGTGATCTGGTTGGTACCAACTTATAGTAACCCTAATATGGCAATTTTCACTGCAAGTGAGATATTTGAATAAGAGCTTTTCCTGTTCCAAGAAAATGTACCCTTTCAAAACCACTTGCCATTGTGCACTGCATTCTTCATCTTAAAGAAACTGTTCAGTTCTGACGTTTATTGCATGGCGATCCTGCATTGCACACGGTTCATTAAACCTCTCACTGGTCCCTATAAAACTGAAAAATAAGATTAACGTGCCACAATAGACTATATGGTTTGACCTATTACTGATTGTAGTTCGGGTAAGTTTTGGAACTCTCCATCGTCCTGCTGGAGCCCACCCCTCCTTCCTCAGTACCATTCTCTTGTCGCGCTGAGCGAACTACAGCTGAAATGCAGGGCGGACTCCATCTCCCATGATCCTCGCGGGGGACGTCCGAGTCGGGCGGAGGGATGCCGTGGAAGCGGCTGCGCAGGCGCAGTGCCGGGGCGAAGGCGGAGGCGGAGGCGGCTGTAGTTGTGCTGCGCTGGGAGGCTGGGGAGCGGGGCAGGAAGTTTTCCTTTGGGTCGGGTGAGTTTGCGGTAGGCACGGAGGGGGAGGGGGAGGGGGAGGGGGAAAAGTCGTGTCGGCAGCAGCAGCACCACCAGGTCTGGAAGAGGGTTGGGGGATCCGGACCAGAGGGGTCGGATCTGTTGCATGAGTTGCGGTTTGCAAACTTGGCGAAAGCCGGCGTGCGAAAGAACTTAAAACTAATTAACAGGAAAAGAACAGAAGGAGGCTTTCGGCGCCGTCGAAACCCGCAGCTTTATTTTTAATTCCTCCTCGCTGGGTCCACTTCCTCCGATCCATAGGCTGGAATATTCGAGCCTTCGAGAGAGACTGCCCTCAATTGAACTAAAATGGAGGTGGGGGGGCATGATCGCAACCCTTTGAGCTGAAGGGTATTGTACTTCCTGCCAGTAGTCAGTGTGCTCGGGAACTCCTACAGATGCTTTCTCTTGGGCGGGGGCAGGGAGGGACGGCCGGATGCGAGGGGCGGCCTTTCCCAACACCCCCCGCCCCACCCGCCTGGCTGAGCTGAGGGGGTCGAGGGCGCTTGCGCGCTCCCACGTCGGGAAGGCAGACCAGGTGGGCAAGACCCGTTGTGGGATCACCCGACTGCCAGGAGTGTGTGGTCGCCAAGGTCAGGGTGAGTTTGTAGCTGCGGTTTGGAAGGCACCACAGAATGCGAGAGAAGCTGCAATAAGTGTCAAGAGGCTTCTGTGGGAGCAAAATGCTAATTCCTCCCCCCTTTCTTTCGCCCTCCTGCTCTTACTCTGAACATCTGATAAATCCACACCCAGGAAATTCACTCCAACCCTTGTCACCGTGAGCAGACTTCTTCCCCACCCCCGCAGGGTTTCCTCCTCCCGCCTCTCTCCCTCTGGGAGACTTCCTTCCTCATTGCAGACTGTGGTGTGTTTCCTCTGGAATGTGCTGGCTGATGAGTTAGAATCTTGTTCGCTTGCTTGCATTGTTTGTTAGAATTGTGGACCTTTAGGATCAATCTAAATGATTTCTAGCAGTGTGTGCGCTTTTATGTAGATTTGTATGCGTGATAGATTTGTTCATAAGTGCTCTAGAGTTTAGACTAGAGTTTAATGAGTATGTCGTGGTTCATAATGATTAGTGTTTTGTCCTTGCATTTGCTTGCCTATGGATTTTTTTACTTGTTTCTGCATCTTGCTTAGTACAACCAGTTCTCCATGTTCCAGGTCATCTGTCTCAGTTCTTCTGGTGCTGACCATTAGGAGAGAAATTAAAATGTGATCCCCATTTGTAGTTCCAGACCCAGAGCAAAGGGTCTAATCTAGAGGCAGATTGGTTTCAGTGTTCAAGTGAAATGGGTTCCTGCACTCACACACCAGTTCTATAGCATGAAGGCATCCTGGTGTAGCTTCCCTCTCTGGCCAGCATTTGCGGTGCTGACTTGAGAGTGGGGGAGGTGGGAAGGGAGGCATCTGATGAGTCTCCTTTCTGTGGGCCGCCTCTCTTCAGGTGTCACAACTTCCTTTTGCACCCCAATCCCTTGGGCCAAATGAGAAGGTTGCGGTGAACAGAGTTGACGTTTCCCACTTCTTGCTTTCATGGCTGGAAATATTTAGGATGTCAAAGGAGACACTGCACCTGCCTCAGCAAGGAGGTACAGGAATTGTGGAGGAGAAAAGGAGGGTCAGTACTAAGCCCATGGCTGGGGTTTGAGCCTTCTCAAGATCCCAAATCTGGCTCTCCCTTGTGGTTCCAACACGGAGATCGGTCGGGATCTACTCAGGAACGTCCTGTGCCCAGAACCCTTTGGTTCCTATATTTAATGAGCAGAGGCTTTGTGACTTTGTGTTGCCCTCACAGCAACCTTCCAAAGTAGCCACATAGTAGGCTGTTTCCTAGTCTACCAGATGCAGAATAGAGGCCGCTGGTGACACCTGCCCAAGGTGGAAGCACCCAATGTGGGGGTGCCAGGTAGGATCAGGCAAGACAGAGGGCAAATCCCCCCCCCTTATTCAACTGTGAATGTCAGCTCAGCCAGTTTCTGCCTCTCAGCTGTGCCCACTTCACAGGGTTATTATTTAAAGACGGCATAAACGTGAACTGTTGTTTTACGCCGGTAGCATTGATAAGGCTTCAATGAAGCCAGCCATGTATGCAATGTTGAATATTTTCTTGGTATGATACTTAGAACGTGGTCATTCCTTTAATCTCTCTGCAAGCTGCCAGGAAGATGGAAGGATGTCAGAATATACTGTTTTGTCAAAACAAAGCTAGTTGTTTACATGCCCTACACAGATTTATGCCTGCATAGACAGGGATGTAATTTCCAAAAATATATAGCATGTTGAAAGAATGCCTGTCCAACACGTCATAACTAATTAAAAGGCTAGGTGTGTTCCATCGCTTTATTGCTAACAAATTTCCGGCCCTGACAACAGCAGCTGAGTGAAAACAGGAAATAAAAGCATGCAGAAGTTATATTTGCCTCCAGAAATGGCACTCAAATGACAAGAGTTCCCTTGAGTCTCTGAGCTCTGTTTGCTATTTAATGTGTACATATTTGAAATGTTTCCATGAAGTTGAAGACATCTAGGCAGGCATGTTTATTTTGGTCACCAGGATATAGAGTTCAGTGGAATAGTTCTGCAAGCAAGAACAATGGGGGTGGGGCATGGGGGTGTTGGAAAGCAACAGATAAGCAGGGAAGGGAAGGGAAGGGAGAGGAGGACATACTTGTAGCACTGCTGTGCAAGTTGTGGTTCTCAGGGTGGCTGCTGTGTGGTGGTTTCTGTTGCTGCCACAGAGGTTGGGAAAGTACCTTTATTTGCTGACTGGGTGAAATCTTGGGATTTCCTAAGTAGCCTTCTGCAGAGATGGCTTTGTGTATTCCTGGCTCTCCTGGGAGTGGGGTGGGGGGGCTCCTGCTCTCTGGAGCCTATTCCCCAAGGGCAAGATGGGACAAAACAAATGTGGTCCCCAAAGAAGAAATCTCAAATTCTTAGGGTAAGCATAGAGTACAGAAAAATTGTACGTGGACTTGGAGGAACCTCAGTGCTTGTCAAGGGGATCTCGTCTAGTGACGCACCCTCCCGGGAGAACTCCACAGCCTCGTGTGGATTGGCCCTGCTCTCAGCAGCAATAGCATATGAGGCTGACCATCAGCAAGTGAGATGGAGAGGTGTGTCTCCTGAAGAAGGAGGTGTCTGGCTAGAACCTGGAACAGGAGCATTTAATACCACAGCATTATTTTGCATCCAATAAATATTAATTTATTTCTGATTTTCATATCTTGCCTTCCCTCCAGCAAACTCAGGGTGATACACTGGCAGTGTTTCTCTCTACCTTGTCCTCAGAAAAACCCTGTCTAGCCCAGGTCAGACAGAGAGGCTGTGAGTGACCCGTGATCACTCAGCAAGCAGCAGCAGCAGCAGCAGCATGATCTACATTTTATTGCACAGCCCAACATGCAGGAATGTCCTAACTGCTTTCATGACAGTGAAGAGTGGATGCCACTGCCCTAGTAGGAATTCCTTTGGAGGGGGAAGGGTTGCATTTAGTCCCTCGGGCCCAGTGTCAAGCCTCTGACAGATTGTGGAAAATTAGTCAAGCCTGCCTGAAAGGCCCTCCCTTTCCCAGTCCAGGTTTGTCCAGCATCTGCCTGGAAGAAGATGTGACCAAGAAAGTAAGGACATCACTGAGCTCTCCTGGCATCCAGTACCTCACTTGCTCTGTTTACTTGCCACGGGTGTCATTTCCTCTTTTAAAAGTAGGAATTAATGGGGATGAGTTTATGGGGTCATCAAGAAGCTTGAAGCCCCACCCACTTCCTAAAAGAAATGGGTGGTGAGAAAACCAATTGGGATTCTGTATCTGGTGCCCATCCTACTATGATAAGCTCTTCATAGACCTGTTTGGGAAATGGGTGAGCCAAGCCTGATGGCTTTTGAGTGGGTCTCTTCTCCACATCCTGTGCGATCCGCAAACCCAAGCCAAATTTTCTCCCTTCACTTCTGCCAGTTTTACAGATATCTCATGTGCGCAGAAGCATCCATGGGAAGAAATGAAGCTTGACTAAAGGAAGCGAGGCTGTTTGATATTGTATGTGATCATTCAGTGGCATTTCACCAGTTTAGAGGGTTTTGCACATTTCAGCAACTTGGGATGGATGCAAAGGCAAGATTGCCTCGCCAGTAACAGCTCTGTGACTGTTAATCACACATCCAGCAATGTGGTCACCAGCTTAGCGGCTCTTGATAGAAGAAAAAGCCAAGCCCCCCCCCCGAACACAAAGCACGTCAAAAGTGTCTTTTAAGGTTTTCTGGGCATGTCCAGTAACTTTCACTCTTGTTGCAACACTCCTGTCCCCACCCTCAGTACTGCAATCTTAGTCTGATTATAAACAGATTTCCACTCTGTTGGGGAATTGGCCGGAGGGGTGGGTGGTGGGTGGGAGGAGGACACCGCCTAATGGCAGCTTGGCACTCGTAGCAGCCGCTTGGCAGCTAAGGGTGCTGCAGTAATTAGATGCAGGAAGCAATTTCCTTTCAAGAGGCTGGCTTACATTGAAGCCCATTTGGGGAAGGGGAAAGAACGGTTTGTGCCCTTGGAGCAGGAAAATGTGCTTGCCTGCTGTACAACAACAAGTGCAGTTCTGCTCTGCAAAAAAATCACCACCACCACCACCATCATATGACTGGAATGTTCCAGGGACAACAATATAGCAAGCTACCGAATACTGTTGGGCCAGGGTGGTGGCTCGGGAGATTGTAGATGTCATTTAGAAAGTGCAAGGTCTGTATCGGGTGTTACCATGCGTGGGGAGCGTGGCTGTGTAGACTGATCAGTCCAACAGGTGATCTCTTATCCTGTACAGAAAGAAGTAGGGTGGGTAACTTGAAATATGTGGGCCACAGGTAGCCCTAGGCCATTTGCCACTACTTGGCAACCTCTGTTGGACTTCCCCTGTTGAAAGAGCATCACCGCAATGCTCAGCTCTCCTGTATTATCTCTCAGCCCACCCCAGTACATTCCTTGGGGCCACCCCTGACAGCATTCTGCAAGTGTGGAAGGCAGCTTGTTCCCAAACATTCACTGAAATCCCTTCTTTTGCACGAGCAAAGGACATAGGGAGCTGCCTTCTACGGAGCCAGAGCCTTGGTCCCTCTCACCCGCTGTCATCAGCGTTGGCACACAGCCTTGGCTTTCCGGGGCTTTAGGCATCAGAATCTTTCCTGGCCCTTCCTGGAGACCCCTGGCATTTCCAACTGGTCTCCCATGCAAGGCAACATCTTAGCCTTTCAGACCAGACAAATACTGGTGGCATAGGGGGCAAACGGCTGCTTCAGTGGTTCCTGATGAACTGGTAGATGCTGACTATTTTTTTGTCTTCTCCCAAAAAGTAAGGAATTATAAATGGAAGAGAATTTCTGATACAGTATATGGGGTATAATGCCTGGAGATGAGGGGTGCACTTCGGAGCAGTTGGACAAAAGGTCCCACATAGGTCAGAAACGTCTTGTTCCAGGAAGGCACTGTGCCAAGATCAAGTAATTGGGCACTTCCGTGAATGTAAACACTTCAGACTTGGCAGCCAAGGGTGTAGCAACAACAGCGGCATACTTCTGTGACCAAGTAAGAGTGAAGTGATAACACATGCGTGCTGATCAGGCCACTGCAGTGGCTCGTGGCGGTGGTGGTGGTGGTGGTTATGTTGTGGGAGAAGAAGATGATGGACAGCTGGTGCAGTTGGGAGATTAACTGGCCCTGGAAAGTTATGGCTTGGCCATGGGCTGGAAGCTAGTTTTTCAGGGTCCCAACTCAGGAGGAGGCCTCCTGCAAAGGCCCTCCTTTTCAGAACACAAAATGCTTGAAGTGCTCGTGAACAAGGTTTCTCTGCCTGGGACCGCAAGATGCCTTCAGACCTGTCTGTTTTAGCCTGGGTGGCATTTCTTGGCTTAACCTAAATTCAAGCACGCTTACTCTTTTGGGTTTGGAAGAAAGGGTGGATTTAAATCCAGTCCTCACTGAAATGCTCTGCCCTCCTTCTGTGGTTTCAGTTAAGTCCGAAAGTGAAACCAGTGCTCTTAAGCTGCGCGTCTTGACCCGCCTCTTGACTTGGGCCAGCTGGGACGATGGCGCTCCCTTTCCTAAAGGACTTGGACAAATACAAGGATCTTGATGAAGATGAACTCTTGGGGAAGTTGACGGAAGAAGAACTAAAGCAACTGGAGACGGTGCTGGATGACCTGGACCCAGAGGTGCGTATTGACCCTACTGGGCATGCCCTTCTGTTCTCCTGCAGAGCTTATTGCCTCCCTTCAGAGAGCATACTGCCTGTAGCTCTGACAGCAGGGAGTGATGGCGTTACCTTCCAGCACACTTAAAGGACCCCAGGTAGGAGAGGTTTCTGTAATAGTTGAAGCAGAAGTCATTTTCGTTAGGAAGCCTGTCTGAAAGGTTGGCCTACATAGAACCCAGTGGATGCGGCTCAGATAATTGTACATATGTGAAGGACTTGTGTTACGAGCCCACTAAGGCTCTAGATTCCAGAGAAGGGCCTAATGCAGACTCTGTGCAGTTGTCGTTCAACAGTGGGCTCTGCTTACAGGAAAATGTCTGTAGATTTCAGGTACTTCCCTATGTAGCACTCCCCCATTGTGTTGGGAATACCTTTGCCCCGACCTGCAGGTGTTTTCTACTTGCAGGATTTGTTTAGGCTTGTAAAAAGAGCTCACAATAAAACAGAAAATCAACTTTGCTAGTAAAGGCAGCACAAGATTTGTAGGTTGTCAGGGTGTTTTTTATTTTAAATAGCAGGATCAAGATATATCCAGTGTGTGTGATAGTTTTCGCCCACCAGCAAACCTGTGCTGACATGAGAAGGTGTGCACAAAGTAACCAGAGTTGCAGAGAGAAAGGAAGGGAGCTCCCAGGCCTGGAAAGCAGCTTTTGACAGGGAACATAGGAAAGATACTTTTATGGGACTGTGCCCACTACAGCATCCCCCTTGCCAGCCTTGCCAGAGACCCCACATCCTCAGGACCCCCTTTTTTGTTTTCTTCCTCTCTTCAGGGGCAAAAGCAGCCCCTTTGGCACACCCAGAGCACGTTGTTAAGTGCTTTCTTCCCAAGAACAGCTTTTGTCCCCTTTTTTCGTTTGGCACCGTGGCATGTGCCTCCGTGTTTAAGTGAGATAACCTTCTCCTTTTGTTTTCACAGAATGCCTTGCTGCCAGCAGGCTTCCGGCAGAAGGACCAGACTTCCAAGAAGCCCTCGGGGCCTTTTGATAGAGAGAAGCTCCTTTCCTTTTTGGAGAAGCAGGCGTTGGAACTGAAAGACGTGGAAGACTGCGTCCCCTTCACAGGGGAAAAGAAAGGTGGGAGCTTCGCCCGAGCAAGACCGGTTGGGCGGAGGGGGGCATCTCCTGGGCCCTTCCTTCTTCTCCCTTGGGGTGTGCAAAATGTTCTGGCCCAGCGCCTTGGCCATTTGGAGAGACATGGGCTCCCTCGCCCCTTTGGGAGGGGAAGAAGTAGCACCAGTTTGCCCTCTGTGCAGTTGGTCCTTTAAGTGGTTTGCCTGGATGTTGTGTCTGGGGGAGGAAGCAGCTTACACTGGTTCCCTGCCTTTCTGAAGGTAAGCTTGGTCTCCAATGTGCACTTTGCTGTTTCTCACATTGCATGAGGGCCCAGGAGACACAGCAGCACTTACATGTGAGTAAACGCCCATAGGAAAGAATGTGGCCTACAGAATATGTGGAACCAGCATCTTTCTGCATTAGGACATCTGTCAAATGGTTCACAGATAGCCTCCGGCCCCTTCTGAAAGGAGCAAAACTCATCTCCCTCCTCCTCCTCCTCCTCCCCCAGCCCACCTTACGTAAATCAGTTGCTATAGCTTGAAAAATCTCATCCTGTCTGCCCCATGTGGTGGGGAAATGTACAATGAGTCACTGTTTCAAGAGGAAGGAGGGTGAGGTCATAAACTTTCTTTCATGAAATGACATTTAAAACGTAAATTTCATTGCAGTGACAAAGGGAGCTTTGTAGGTAGTAATCCACGGGGACCCACATGGCAGATAAACACCATTGTCTGGTGCAAGCTGGCATTGTTGTGCAGCTTCAGCGCCCATTCTGTTCCTTCTCTGCCTGAGGTCACAGCAGCAGCAGCAGCAGCAGAGCTTGGAGAAGCTGGACCACCACTTCAGAATGCCTCAGTGGCCCACTGGGCTCTGCTGATTGGGAGGCTTTGGGGGTTTAATGTCCCTTCAAGTACCTTTCCCCCACCATTGGCGTGCAGTTTCAGCCAGTCACCATTACTTTCTTTTCTTTGGCCCTGCCGGCTAAGACTTCTGGGAGTTGAAGTCCAACCACATCTGACAGGGCAACATGTTTCACCAGTGGTTACAGCAAGCAAGCTTCACCAGCCAGGACACTGGGGAGAGGATTAAAATGTAGGAGGCCAAATGCGAGGCCAAAGTGTGCCTTGGTGTTATTTCAAGCTTGGTTTGGGCTGGTGGGTTTCTGTACCGCTGGGTTTTGATCACACACCAGTCTGTTAGGCTTTACTTCAGATCCTCCCCATGGCCTGAGTACGTTGTTATTTCTCCTCTTGCAGTCAACCTTCTCCCCAGCAAGGAAAAAAAAGCCGAACCCACACCACCCCCGTGTAGTATGATCAGCACCTTTCATGTATTTGCCCTGGCCTGCTGTCACTTCCTGGGACTGGGTCAAATTTAAAACTTTTCAGGCATTAGGAAATGCTCTTGTGGAAAATCTCCAGCTACAGCTGGAGCCAAATTTCCATCTCTGTGTCCAGCTCTGCTTTAAAGGAAATATTTAGCTAACCTGTGGAAGCACCGCAAGGAACGCATCAATCCTTGCTGTTGAAGTTGAGGTTAAAATCATCAGACCATGGTTTGAGAGGAAGCCAAATGCAAAACTAAGATGTGATTGCTGTGACCATTACACGTTTTTGGCAAATTCCCAAAGAGCTTAGAAAAGTTACTTTTATTGACTGAAGCTTCAAAAAACATCTGGTATTCAAGATTAACTATCTGAGAGGCTGTTCTGAGAATCAACTGAATTGTTTTCAAGTCATTTGTTCTTTGGGGCAGCTGTGGGATGTCTCCTCCAGTTCATGAAATCCCTTCATCTGAAGCCAGCTGATTATTGTCCATAGAACTGTTCATAATGTTGAATGATAGAGGAATCAGCCATCAGGATCCCTAGAGCACCATTTCATACTTTAATAGGCACGTGAAATGCCTCTGCTTAAGTGCCTCAAAGGTGAAACTCTGAAATCTCATCAGGTGCTGGAGCGGAGAGAGGAGAGATCTCCTCTGGAGTGGAAACCTAAATTTTTCAGTATTCACTTTCAACCTTGATCTGCTGAGATGTTGCATAACTGGCAGAGAAATTGATTTGGTCGTCGTGAGATTAAGTCTTCTCGTCCATTTGGAAAGGCTTTCAGGAACCTGGGCTGGGATCCCAGGGGCTTCTTATGTCACCTGAGGACTTGGAGATGAATCCCATAAATATTTTGTTTTTGAACAGGTATCCTTTCTGAGCAGCAGACCTTTCCCTGCTCCTCCCTGCGGGAGGGCATGGGGGGGGGGAGAGTTGCTTTTGGGGGACTCTGACTTAGAGAATCTCCCCATTAGCCTGCTGGCCAGGAAATTCTGGGAACCCATGTTGAAAAAACCTACCCACAACTTTCACAAGGCCTGCCCCTATGGTGTAAAATCACAGAGTGAAGGTCCCACTGGATGAACTTAGGTGAGATTTGGAAAGCTTAGCACAGAAAAGATCCTGAAATGTCCCTTCTTCTCTTGCCTTTTGCAACAGGGAAAGTGTTTGTGCCCAAACCGAAGGCAGCACAGACGTTCATGGAAGAAAAAGTGACTCTGGATCCAGAACTGGAGGAAGCCTTGACCAATGCCACCGACAGTGAGCTCTGTGACCTGGCAGGTCAGTGCCTCGGCTTTCTCAGAGCACACCCCCTTGGCCTGGTGAGGAGGAGCTGGGCTGGATGACCCTGGTGGGTATCCCTCCCAGTGCCCAACCACCTCTGGTTCTGTGGCCTCTGCAAGGCATATGCCCGTGGGAGACCTTGCTCCAGGGCAGGCCTGTCCAAAGTCCGGTCCGGGGGGCGGGCGGCCAAATCCGGCCCGTCAGGCCATTTTGAGTGGCCCGCGGCTGGCTGGCCTGCCCCTCCCTCCCCCTCCTTTACCCCATGTTTTTTAAAGAAAGTGAGTGGAGCTTGCAGTGGGGTGGCAGGGTTGGGAAGCAACCGGCCCCTGACACATTCTCAGCCACCAAATCTGGCCCTCCTTACAAAAAGTTTGGGCACCCCTGCTCTAGGGTGCCCACACAAAGCCCAAGACTGGGGTGGATTTTGCTTTATCTTTTGTGTTCTCTCTGGCCCTTGTGCTGTTGTAGGAAGGTGGCCTGTAGATCTAATAAATGATTTTTAAAAATAGAAATGAACACCCTTTTTATCATGACAAAATAATTTATTATTTTATCCAGAATTATATATTTCATGTATATTCTGGCACTACCGGCAGACTTGTGACAAGGTTAACAAAGACATATAAATGTGGCATCATTATCTTTCTAACTGGGTATCACAGCATGATGAGAATGGTTCTGTTGCAAAATGTACGCCTTAGGTACCTTCCGAAATGTAATTGACACAATCCATGAAATGTGATGTCAGAAGTGTGCACTGTTTCTTCACTCCCTTCTCTCCCCTCCAGCCATCCTTGGGATGCACAACTTGATCAGCAGCTCTCAGCTCCGTGATCTGGTTGGAAGCAGCAGCAACGGGGTCAGCAGTGAAGGTTTCTCCAGTAAGTGCCCATGCCACACTGGGGCAGAGAGCTCTCTGGGCAGGTGGAGAGAGGAGAGGCCAAGAGGCTTTTGTGAGCATCCTGCGTTCATTTCCTTGACCACGGCTGCAAAATGCGGGGAGCGCCAGGGCCGTGACCCAGACCTTTCCACCGGAAACAGCTTGCCCTCGAAGCCAAGATGGAACTGAATTCAGCCTTCCATTTGCAGCCAAGCTCTCCTGGGATGGTTTGCTTCCTTAGAGAATAGAGAATAGAGAAACAGATCACCATTAGCTGGGAATAGGTCTCTGTGGCAAAGGCGTTTTTCCTTTAAGTAAAACCTTTGTAACATAGTAAAGGAAAATCAAAAGCCAATGATACAAAAAAAAAAAACTGGCTTGCAACATCTGGGAAGAAACTGGCTCTGCCCTCCAAACACGAGTGGATGGGAAGAGTACCGCACATAACATTAATGGTTGAACTTGCACTTTATTTTTGAAAACTTCTGGTCCTTTTCAACCGTTTCCATACCTGGTGCAGCTCGGGGGGGGGGTGTCGGGGGGTGGGGAGGCTAGAAGATGAAGCAGTTGCTTTTGGCCCCACCAAGCTGCCCTTTCCTGTTCCCCGGCTCCATGGCCAGAAAAGGTCTTTGGAATGGGAACGCCTCCTAGCTTGGTTTAAAACCTGGTACAGGTTCCATTCAGAAATGTCAGTGTGAAATAGGATGTGAGTTTATGCGCTGCTTTTCTCTCCTTTCAGACGTTGTCCGAGGGGAAAAGATGACGCCAGTCTTTGACGAGCCTCCAAACCCAACAGATGTGGAAGAGACTTTGCAGAGGATTAAAAAGAATGACCCTCGTCTTGTCGAAGTTAACCTGAACAACATAAAGGTAGCTGCCCATCAGGAAGGAAGGTCTTTCTTGGCACCTGCCCCCCCCCCCGGGCCACAGGAGGCTAGGCTGTTTCCCCTCTCCGTTGCCCTCCCTCTGGCCAGCAAGGGCTTCTTCACAGAGGCAGGTTTTAGGCAACTGAGAAGTTGCTCAGGAAGGGAAATGCTACTGGTTGGGCACTCTTAATGTTCTTGTCAACCTGTTTTGGGACCACTATTTTTAATGCTTAAACATTGTGCATTCCATTCTGTTTTATTTTTTTCATCTTGTTTTAAGTTCTAAATATCTTCTTTAACATACACAAATGGTAAGATAAAGCCTATCCAGGGACTTAGCGTTCAAGATCCCTTTTAGGGCATCTTCTCTTGTGAAGTTCTAGCCAAAGAAAGGCAGGAGACTACAATCTTAATAAAATTCCCACTCATCATGTGTGACACTTTCTTTTTCGATTTTATTTCCAGAACATTCCCATTCCAACACTGAAAGAATTTGCCAAGGCACTGGAAGCAAACACCTACGTGAAGAGCTTCAGCCTCGCAGCTACTCGGAGCAATGACCCCGTGGCTGCTGTAAGTGACATGCAGGATGGTTCCTCTTTTTGGTGATCTTTTGTGGGCTTCAGTATACTGGGAAAACAGGAGCCAGTGGGACATGTAGCTGCTCAGAACAGCTGAGTTCAGGTAAAAGCAACAGGTGATCAAAGGTGCTCCCAGTGGCTGCCCATCTTGGGCCAACCTCAGAAACAGACCAGATCTTGGTGGTTGGGGTGGGGGCCAGCCTTGCCCTAAGAAGGCCAGAGCCCATGGTTTGAGGAAGATCAATGAACCTCTTTCACTCCTAAGCACCACATCCTGGAGGGGCTTAGAGGGGAGTCCTGAGGCCTTTGTGGAGGCTTAGGAGGTGTCTATGTGTCAGTCACTTAGCCAGGCTTGCAAGGGATGTGCCACACTAGGAAGGGTCCAAGCACCAAGTGGTCTTGCCCCCAGGATCTGTGGGATCGGTTGCGGGGAGATCAACCCTAAAATGAGAAGAATGTGTGAAGGCTCAAAACCAGGTGTTGCCAGAAGGGCTTGTCTCATTTCTTTTTTGTATGTTGCATGCTGAGGAGTTGTTGCAACCCGTTTAACTGCAAGCCCACCCGTGGTGGTGGTGGTGGGGGGGCTTCAGGAGCCCAAAAATGTGTCTTTGAAAGAATGGTTTGCAAGAGGGAAACAGCCAGGCTCATAGGGACAGACTTAGGGAGTGAGACAGGCAGTCCGGAGGCCGGCCTTTGCTCTGTTGGATAAAGCAGCCTTTAATGCTGCTGAAAGGAGCAGAGAAGGAACAAGAGGCGAGTCCAGAGGGGGAATCTCCGGAGCCCTGCCTTAAGCGGACGAGGCTGCTGCGTTCTGTTTTTATGTCCGTCCCATCTTAAATCTCACTGGCCATCTTTGTCCCCCAAGGCTTTTGCAGACATGCTGAGGGCAAACGGGACACTGAAGAGCCTCAACTTGGAATCCAACTTCATCACCGGGGTGGGCATCCAGGCATTGATTGATGCCCTCAAAGAGAACGAGGGCCTGAACGAGATCAAAATCGATAACCAGGTAACCTTGGCCCTCCCCCACGCCCCCAGTACATGTTGTGGCGGTTTTTCTCTTAGAAATCTGCCAAGATGAGTTTTCAGTTGCAGTGTGTCGTGGAAGGGTCTATTAATGCCAGCAGGGAAAGCCTCTCTCGACACACCCTCAGGTGTCAGTGTAGAAAGAGCTCCAGGGAGCTCTTAGAGATGTTTACACAAAGCCACATGACCGAGTCATTTAAATTGGTGTTCCTTTCAGGTGCGTTTTCCTTGCAGGCTGCTTCTCATTGTCGTCTTCTTCATCCGTCCTCTCCAAAATGGAAATGGTGATAGGTTCTATCCGTGTCCTTAGCCTGTTGGTTCTAAGGGCTAGATGCCTCTCTTAATTGTATGCAAAGTCGTCTTTCTGCCTACATGTCTTCACACTTTGTGGGTTCGGCTTTTTTCCCATAAAACATTTTACTATCTCTGCTAAGGGTTAAGGTTAGGCTGTTTTTACTGCATTTATATAAAGGCTCAAGTCTGACACGTGGCACAGATATCTCCTCTGACAGGCCCAAATTTTTAAAAGTGCCTTTAAGCTATTAGAGAAAGTAGAATATTACTCAAAGGTTTCGGTGCCATATCTGCAGTCTTGCTTTGTCACTGCTAAGGTGCCACCCCTAGATTGTCACAGGTTGTCTTTAAGCATCTTGGCTTTAACCAGCGGGCCTTGGGTGGCTTCTGATTTGTGCCGATTCCAACAGAGGCAGCAGTTGGGAACCCCAGTAGAAATTGAGATGGCAAAGATGCTGGAAGAGAACACCAGGATTCTTAAGTTTGGATATCACTTCACACAACAGGGACCACGAGCCAGAGCAGCAGCCGCAATCACGAAAAACAATGACCTAGGTGAGTAAAGCAAATGAAAAGGTAAACTAGCTGTTCAGTCCCGGAGTATAATTAGAATTCAAAGTTTCCTAATGCTTTCTACCATGACCAGTAGAACATTATACAATACAAGAGGCGAGCTTTCAAGTTACCCACAGTTCCTCGTTTGGGCTACAGAAGTTGAAATGGGGGAGAAACCGCATAGTTCAAACACATGGCTGGGTTTTGATTGTTCTCCACTTGAGCTCAGATTCGAAGGCAAGAAATTTATGTAAGACAACTTGTGCTGAAGAAGGGAGCAGATGTGGTGCTGAATCAAGTTATTGTTATTTTGCTTTCTAATGAGACAGTATCTCTAACGATGAACTGTAAGTACAGTTGCTTTGAAAATCCAGTTATCTGTGGCATGTCCTCTCTGCTTATTGATTTCGAATATTGCCACCCTACTGCAGGGACATAAGAAGTTCGTACAAGATGAGGCCAAAGGCCAGTCTAGTCCTGTGTGTCAGGTAGTCAGAATGTAGGACATGTCTCCACGGGCGCCCCCCCCCCTTCAATTGGCATGCCCAGGCTGAATGTCGGGGATAGCAGCCTCGTGGCGCAGTGGTTAAATGCCTGTACTGCAGGTAAAACTGTGCTCACAACCTGGGGTTCAATCCCTGGTAGCAGGCTGAAGGTTCACTCAGCCTTCCATCCTTCTGAAGTCAGTAAAATAAGTACCCAGCTTGCTGGGGGGGGGGCAATGTGTAGCCTGCACACTGTAATTAAAAAATTGTAAACCACCCAGAGACTGCTTGTAGTGGTATGGGGCGGTATATAAGCAGAACGCTTTGCTTTGCTTTTTGCTTTGTTGATGGCCAGATCCACATATGCAAGCGGCTAGTCCCTTTTTTATAGTTGGGGGTCCAGGTGTTGCAACAGAGAACGTTCGGTCGTTTAAGCGTGCCGTGTAGTCCCACGCTGTACTTGTTAGTGACGCCTGGCAAAGCAGGGGCAAAGGGCTGATGCACAGGCAAAGCTGCCACCCATACCTCCGCTTCAGCTTGATGCCTGAGGGTCCAGATGGATCAGCCCGGAGATGGATCAGCCTTCTGTGGGAAGGAGTGAGAAAAGCATCTTTGCTGCAGCCAAGTAGTCCTAGGCTTGGAGACAGAATAACCTGGTCTCTTTCTGTCCACGATCAGGTGCCGGCGCATCGGGAATTACCTGTACCAGGCGCACACACTTTCCAGCTGTCATATTTCCTTGCTGGAAAATCTGCTGTTTATCCTCTTGTTGATCTCTTGCCTTTTTCTCTTCTTTCTCTTGCTTTCCTAGTCTGGCGCATAGGAGTAAAAATGTCTGGAAATGCCTTTGCATCTCTTCAGCCCTGAAGCTTTCAAGACAGGTTCTTGTGAAGGCCTGCCTGGGTACTGAGCACTGAGAAAGAAGTCCTGGTGTAAAATCTCACCCCTGTGTCTCCCTGCATGTCTTCCCTAACTGGCTGTGGTGTGCCTTGGTTCCCTGTTCCTCTCACACTCCATGTGCACGCTTGTCTCAGCCACCGGGGGCCTGTACAGGAGCTTTCTTTCAATTTTGTTACCTTCTCCCATCTGTCATAAACTTTCTCAAATGAAATGCTGTTGGCACTTTCCAGTTTAATGGTGGAATGCCCTCATTAGAAGCAGCAACAGTGGTCATGCTAGGTAGAGGTGGTAAGAATCAAAGCCCCACACTTCTGGAGAGCAGAGGAATGCCTTTTTAAATGCTGCATGCTCTGTTGTTTGGGCTGGTGCCTAAGACTCATGAGCGAAAGGGAAATAGTAGCTTAGCACTGGTCTGCAAAAGCTTGCCTCCACAAGGGGCAGTAATGAGGGATGCAACCCTTGTTGGAGCAGGTGACTGGGCCATGAATTGAATGTTCTGCAAACTTTGTGCCTACGCGGTGAGCACTGTTTCCGAAACAGGAACTGGGGAGCGCACTGTGGCCCTCCAGATGTCTTGGCCTACTTGAGAGGGTTAGTGCTGAAGGATTATAAAAATTACTTCCCAAAAATATCTGGAGAGACAGAGTGACCCACCCATGTTTTTTCTGATGGGCACAGATTTTAATAGATTCTTCCTAAAAGCAAAGGTTGAAGCAGTGTGTTGGAATAAAAGGTCCATTCGCTATGATTGCACGCAAAGAAATAGCTGAGTGTTCCAAACCTAAAGAGTGTCTTTTGGAACAAACAACCATGTTTCAGTTCTGTCCTCCCCACCCCTGCCCGGGGATTTGCTCGCTGGGCTTTCCATGTGAATCGGGGCTTTTTGTGACAAGCTGTTCAGTTGTACAGATGTGGCGAGACCCTGGATCTGGTTTTCAGAATCCTCGGTGGCCTCCAGGGGGTTTGCTGTACATTTGTTGTGCTGAGGAGGAATAATGTCAGGGATGGTTTTCAGGCTGGCATGTGTAGCACCCCCACTCACCCAAGATTAGCTAGTTCTGCTGTTTCTATAACTGCAACACCAACTGTCTGCTTTCCACTCACAAGGCGTTCTTCAGGTCTGGCCTACCTATTACCGTTGGGCTTATAGAGAGCTCTGAAGAATCACAGGGGGTTGATTCTTACCTGGGGAGTTTTGGGCTGGTGTTTTGCTTTTGTTTTTCAGTCCCAAAAAAAGGAAGCTTCCCTAACGCGGGAGTATAAAATGGGAGTGCAGATTCTAGTCTCTAACTGAGCCATGATGCTCTCTGGGTGACCTTGGGCCGGTCACTCTTTCTTGGCCTGATCTGCCTTGCAGGGTTGCTGTGAGGATACCACCAGAGGAAAGGCCAAGTATCAATGGAACAGATAAACGGGCATGATAGCTCACCTGAGGAATCGTTTGTCTTGTTTTCTGCCTTAACCTTGCCTTGCAGTTATTGCTTCTAGATGTTGGTGGTTACCAAGGCGTTCTTTCAGTCGCTGGAACCAAGGAAACCTAACTGTTGTTTTCTGCTCTTGTTTCTGTTCCCCGACACCTGGAACAGTTCGGAAGAGGAGAGTCGAAGGAGACACCCAGTGAGTCTTCCCGCTGCCAGACGTGCCTGGTTTGGAGAATTGGAAAACTCCTCCGAGTGCCTTTGCTCTGCCTGGGCTTCAGAGACCCTGAGGATTTCCTCTTACTTGGGTAGAAGGGAAAAGACTGGAATCTGCATTCCTCCCCCTGTTTGTTCGTCTGCCTGCCTGCCTGCCTGTGCAAAGCTAAGTGGATCTACACCATATCCAACAGATTTAAGCCTGGGAACCTTCTAATCCCATGACACCCCCGACTGCTGCTGGAAATCTCATTATGCTTCAAAAGAGGAGGCATCTGTCTTTCAGAAAGATGAATGCTAGGTTTGGGAAGTATGTTGAGTGGCAACAGCGTCCCCAGTGCCACTGACTGACTCAAGGGCAAATGATTTGTATCATGTCTTGCAAGTTTCCAAATGTTAGACCTGGCAGTCCCTCTCAGGCCATCCAGGCTTTGTAAATGTTGCTCTCTGTTGGGGTTGTGGGAAGCGAGATTCGGTGCAAAGGACGACGAGGGCTGCTTGCTTTTCTGCTCTGCTTTCCCATGAAGAAGCAGCCTGTGATACTCCAGCACTTGGTCCTGTGGCCTCTGAACTGGGTCTGTGGATGGCATCTGTTCTCAGTGAGTGAGGCTGCAGTCTTGGGAATTAAAAATGTGGGGAAGGGGGTTTAAAGGTTGTTTAAAGCCTCCATGACACCGCAGCAACCATTGTGCAGCCATCCACCAGGTCTTGAATGAGCCCTGTAGGTAGAGGTTGAAACACCTGCCTCTCTAGGGTGTTGCATCTGATGCCTGAAGTATTTCCTAGGAAGTTTTGCATAAATAGAAATGTCCACATCTTCAAGCTGCTGGAGCAAAGAAGCTCCCGTTTTGAATTCCTTCCTAGTCTTGTCCCTGGGCATTGTGAGAAATGCAACTGGCCCAGGTTGGAGGAGAAAAGCTGCCACCTTGTTTTTGCAGAGTACCCCCAAAATAATCCACCACAGCATGTGGGAAAATGAAAAGGATGTTTCCCTTCCCAAAGACCAAATCCTTCGGCCAAGTGAGATCTGAACCTGTGGAGTGTCACTGGGTCCTTTTAAGGAGAAAGGCAGGATAAAAATATTTTAAATTAATTAAGAAGAGGCCCATTAGATGAAAAACATTTTGATATGGGCTCCACAGTGCTAGAGTCAGACCTTTTTGTGTGACTTCTCTAACTGGAGGGGAAAGGCAGGCTCTCTCTGCTTGTGCTGCCCCTGACCATTTTCAAGCGAAAGTGACCATTGGAAAGCATGTGTTCGTAATGCTGTACCCTTGGATTATTTAGCACTTGATCCTACGAGTTGGGGTTAGCCAGGAAAACTTGGGAGATGAGCTTAGTGGCCACTCAGAAATCAGGTGTTTATTTGGGTTACCACAGCAGTCACCTCCAAGGGGCTGCAAACATATGGGGCTTCCTGGGCATGGTAAGAAAAGAAAAATCAGAGCCACACAGTTTGAGCCTCTGGTGGACAAAAGCATTTGGACCCTAAACGGAGTCTCCAGTTACCAGGGTGCATCTGTTGGAGTTGTAGCCAGTGCCTGGTCACCCATGCGAGCAGAACAGGAAAGGAGCTGGCTTTAGTGATGCTCCCTGTTCTCACTACCGAACACCCACCCACCCTCCTCCCAATTTCCACTAGAGCTATAGGGGAGGGCGCTCAGGAGCAGTTGGAGGGATGCAAGAGGTAGCAATAGGAACTGCCTTCTTTCCCATTGGACTGGAGTGACTGCAAATCGACACAAGCCTCAATTTGAAAAAATGTATATGCACCACATCAGGGAGCAGTAGCCCTGCCGTGCTCTGTGTGCACCCAGGAGTCATGGAAAAGCGTTGCCATGCGTGGGCTGAGTCCTTTTAGTGTGTGCCTCTGGTACCCATGGTGCTAAACTAGCTTAAAACCAAAGCATCTGCCTGGTGCTGCCGTGGCCCAGCCGCCTCTCTTTCCCAGGTGGCTTGGGCGAGGGGGCCTCTCCGGGGAGATCTGGGAGCAACTGGGCAGGGGTGCGGGCAGGGAAAAGGCTCTTCATGTCTGCAGGTCTGAATATACGTTTCCAGTGTCACAGCTTCCCAAAGCAGGTGATGTAAGTTTCCCCACGCACACCCCGGCCCTCTGAAAAGTAGGGCATCTTCTGCCCCAGCTGGGCAGGTTTCCTGGTTTTATTCAGGTTCAATTCTGGTCCTGTTAGTGCTCACACGGCTTCCGGGATGCAGATGCCATTCAGTCAAAGGTGAACAAGCTCCGGGGCAAAGCTCTTTTCTCCTCTCAACTCAGGTGAGGAAGTCTGTGGCACTCGAGATGCTCTGGAATGTTAGTGACCACCCGCTCTCATCCCTCATCCAGAATAGCTGAGGATGAGGGCGACGGGAGGTGCGGTCCAGCTGCATCTGCAGCCCTGACACAGACCCAGGGAAAGACGGCATCAGAAAGAAGCCCATCAGCTCTTGCCTGCTGAGGACATAGCCAATAGTCTCGGGGCGGGCTGGGCATTGAACAGGACCTATGGGTGAGGCTCAGTAGCTTGTTTGCCCAAGTCCAGTGGTTATCTTGGTCCCAGCAAGAAGCAGGTGCCCTTAACAGAGCAGACTGGGTGGGACGCGAAGCAAGTAGCTATGGAGCTGGCCCTCCACAACCCTGCGATCCCTGCTGAACATGTTCCGGTTCTCTCTCTCTCTCAGATCAGGGTATGTCCTAATTTTATTATATCAGTTTTTCCAGAAGGATTAAGGCTTCTGAGCTTGAGATTGTGGTCATTTTCCATTGATGTTATTTTCTGATTTGTAATACTGTATCTGGGAAACACACTATGCTTACATTAGAGGCACATATGATACATCCCAAATATTGGGTGATTCAAAACCAGGTATAAAACTGGGCCAGTGTCACAGAACTGAGGTTTCTGTGCATTTTTACAATCACACGGTGGTTCTTTGTCAGGGCAGGGGATTTGGGTTTGTTGTTGTTTAAAGATATGCACTTATCCCCATAATTAACCTCATACTTTTTGATTGTCTTGAGATTCCTTCTGTAAGACTTCAATAGAATGTCCCCACGTTATACTGCAAAACAATGTGCTTATACTTACACTGTTTACAAATGTTAGCTTCTCTTATTATTTTTGATACAAGTAATGCTGTGTGTAGGCTGCAAACTGAGGGAGTTGAAATTTCTGTTGACAAAGCAGGAACCGTAATGCATTGGTATTCCAGCACTATATGCTGCCATTATTGTAATAAAATATCCAAAGTACATCCCTCCAGTGTGTTTTTACTGCAGGAAAAAAATCCCTCTTCTCTATCTTCTGTCATTTCACATGGAATCCTAGGCTGTATCTAACAAGAAGAAATTTCCAAGTTGTTCCAGTTTGGGGTTGTTTTTGTATTGTTGTTTCTTTTGGGTTTTTATTTTTTTTTTGGGGGGGGGGGGGCACACATATGCTATTCAAGCATAACCGAAAAGAAGCCAGCCTGCCACCATGAAACTCTGTGGGATCCAGTGTGCAGCACAATGTGCATTCAAATCCCCACTTGGGATGCCTTCCACGGTGCAAGATTTGGGGCCCTGCTGAATGCAGCGTCATCTTCTTCATTGGCTTTTCCCAACAGCAAGTCCGGTACGAACTGAGCAGTCTGTGGCTTAGTAAGAGAGTCATTACCTTTGCTCAGTCTCGCGAGCAGAGAGGTCAGGTCAACCTGGAGCCCTTTGTATGCCTGTTTTGCTCTCTTGCCCAGTAGCTTATGTGTGTCCGGTGGGGGAGTCCACCTGTGGGTAAGCCCCATCCAGGGATTGCCTAACAAGTGCCAAGTGTTCCCTCTCCCGGTGTCCTCCAGAATATTTCCAAGCCAGTACCCTGAGGGCTTGTGCGCTGCTGTTCTCCGTAATTCTAGTGCTGCAAAATAACCCAGGAATACTGCGCTTTTCAGTGGGCAGCCGCCACGGCCACCCCGCAGGAGCAGGAGCAGGAGCAGGAGGAGGGAAAGCCGCCCGCGCTGCCTGCAGAGAGAGAGACTCCGTCCTTTCGTAGCTCCCGGCCCGACGCGAGACTGTGGTTCCGCCATAGAGTGTCTGGGGCTAGAGCGCCCTCGCCTAAACCATAGAGGCGCCAAGGAGGCCCAAGAGCGGCGCGCCGTTCCCGGGCGGCCCGGCTCCCGTCCTCCGTCGCGGCTTGATTGCGTCACGTCGGCGCCGCTGTCGCCGCGCGCGCCCCCCCCCGGCTCCTCCCTCCTTCCTTCGCGATGGCGGACATGGAGGAGCTCTTCGGCAGCGACGCCGACACGGACCCGGAGCAGAAAGGTAAGGTCCGCCTTTCCCCTGCCTGGCCTGGCCTGGCCTCGCCCCGAGAGCTTGAGGCGGCGCCTTGAAGGGGGAGGAAGAGCAGGGGGCGGCGACGGCAGCAGCGGGGGTGGGGGTGGGGGTGGGGACACCGGTTCCCCCCGCCCGCCGCCCTCCTCCCGCAGCAGTCGGGCCCGGCTTGCCCATCCCAGGCCGGCAGGCGGCACCTCCTCCTCCTCCTCCTCCCTCCTCCGCTGTGAGGAGAGGGTGGGTGGCTGTCTGTGGAGGGAGGGCTGGCTGGAAGTCCCCATGGACCGAGAAACACTTGTTTCTAAGGAAGCAGGGTTGGGATCCCACCGCCCCATCCAGTTAGAAATTCTGTCAACACTGCTATCTCAAGCAAATATTTAGCGAGGGCGGCATAGATTACAATCACATGTGTCGTCGCCTTTCTTTTGGAAGGGGATTCCCCAGATTTAAAGCAAAGCAAAAAGCAAAGTGTTCTGCTTATATACCGCCCCATAACACTACAAGTAGTCTCTGGGCGGTTTACAATTTTTTAATTACAGTGTGCAGGCTACACATTGCCGCCCCCCCTCCCCCATCAAGCTGGGTACTCATTTTACCGACCTCGGAAGGCTGAAAGGCTGAGTAAACCTTGAGCTGGCTACCTGGGATTGAACCCCAGGTCCTGAGCACACTTTTACCTGCAGTACAGGCATTTAACCACTGCTGCCTGACTGGCATCCTAAGGAACAGATTGGCACCCATCTCATTTTTTTTATGAACATGCTATCTTTCAATGCCCCTTTCTGCCAGAAAAGCACAGGGAACAAGCACCCCTCGGGCTTGTTCGAGGGGCTCCTGGCACCCCTCGGCTGGCAGGCCTACGGGGCACAACCTATGAAGCACCAGGAGCCAGGACGCCTTCTCTCCCTCACCTCCGGCCCCCTCTCCCCCACCCCACGGATCTCCCTTGCTCTGCCCATTTCTCTTCCTTTGGAATAGCATGGCAGTCACCTGGCGCAGGAGACTGGCAGCTGCAGCAGATAAAGAAGCAGGGGTTGTTGCTGCCTTGGTTAATTGTAGGGTCAGGGAGCTGAAGTCCTAGCCACAGCGTGGGTAGTACGGTCTGAGTCTTGTAGGCCAAGTCTGCTCCACCCACCCGACCAGCTAAGCATCTCTGTTTATACAGGCTTGGTTTCTGTACAGTTTTTTTGTTTTGTTTTACAGATTCCGATTCTGGCTCTGAGTCTGATTCCGATCAAGAGAATGGAGGCTCTGTCAGCAATATTTCTGCGAGCGAGAGTGACAGGGAGGATGACCGAGAGGCTTTAAAACCCAGCAATAAAGAATTGTTTGGTGATGACAGTGAGGATGATGGTGCCTCTCACCACAGTGTCAGTGACAATCAGTCGGAACGGTCCTACAACCACTCTGAAGGCTCAGGACACTTGGAACGTGATGATCATGACCAGTCAGACCTCGACCATCACAGTGGCTCAGAAGCCAGTCACGGTGAGGATGGAGATGAGAACGAGGAGCCCCATTCTGATGAAGGCAGCCACCGCTCAGAGGCCGAAGGATCCGAAAAGGTGCCCTCGGAGGATGAGAAGTGGGGGCAGGAAGACAAAAGCGACCAGTCAGATGACGACGAGAAGCTGCAGAACTCGGACGATGAAGGGCAGCTGCAGCATTCAGAGGAGGATGAGAAGAACTCGGAGGAGGAGGAGGAGGGGGATGCCCCTGTGCCTGGCTTGAAGGAGAGGCTGCAGAACTCGGACGAGGAGAAGATGCACAACTCAGAGGACGAAGAAAAACCACCCGTTTCGGACGAGGAAAGACTGCCGAACTCGGATGAAGACGAAAGGCCTCGGCATTCCGACGAGGAGAACGGGCAGAATTCAGATGACGAGGATGAGAGGCCGCACCCTTCTGATGAAGAGAAGATGCAGAATTCAGATGACGAGAGGCCCCAGCATTCGGACAATGAGGAGCACAGGCTCTCAGAGGAGGAGGAGGAGGAAGAGCATGAGCATAAATCTGGTAGGGCAGACTGGGTGGAGCAAGGCATGGTGGGCCCTTTGCCAACCGAGTGGGGGGGGAGACCCTCGGGGGGTGTAGGATTAGCACTCCCATCAAGGCAGGTTGCCTGTGGCTGAGAGGGTTGCTGCTTACCCCAAGGGCCTGGGCAGGAAGCCCTTCTGAATGCCTGAACGCAAGGATTTCCTTTCAGAATCTGCACGAGGCAGTGACAGTGAGAATGAGTTGCCTCCCATGAAGCGCAAGAAGCATATTTCATCCGATTCTGAAATGGATAGCGATGCAGAAGGGGAGAAAGGTAAGCAGCGCCGCCTCCTGCCCTCCGATGAAGCTAGAGAGCTTAGAAGGCCGGCTTGATTCTCGGAATGCGTTTAAGATCCGTTTTGAAACAGTTGCCCGGGCGATCCCTGGCCTGCTCTGTACGGAAAGAGGCAGAGCGGTGACGCTTCTGGTTTCTTCTCCGGGCAAGGTAACAGGGATGCCATGGATCTCTTTGGAGGAGCCGATGACATCTCTTCCGGAAGCGACGGCGAAGACAAGCCCCCAACGCCTGGGCAGCCAATCGTGAGTACCCCCGTCTTCGCCTTCAGGCTGGGCGCCAGGTGGGAATCCCCTCCCAGCTGGGAAGGGTTCAGGGCAGAGATCAGGCCAGAGTGAGCCAGGGTTTCTCCTCTCTTGCCCATATCCCTCCCATGGCCGTGTGTGGATTTTTCAGGGTTTGCTATTACAGCCAGTGAATGCTTAGTGCCACTCCATTGGGTGTCAGGGGAGCCATTTGGCATTTATAATGGATGGTGCTTTGTTCACTGGAACACGTGCTGCGTATCCCTCAGACTTTATATCTGAACATTCACTCTATTAGGGAGTAGGCTGGGTTACTCTTAGAGTATCTCTCTTTCACTGTGGGTGGTAACAGTTTTGATAGAAGCATTACTTTGCATTTTAGCTCAAAGGGCTGAACAAAACCAGAGAAAGTCTGTGTTTGAAAGAGTTATGATGGGAAATAATGCAAAAGGAAAAATGGCCAGGGAAGGAGAAAATGAGCTAGTCTGGGAATCATTTTTGAATAAAACAGATGTACTCTGTACATAAGTACATGCACACAGAATTTAACCTGGTTGTATCCATTATAGCAAAAAGCCATTTTATTCCTTATGTGTGTGTTTCTCTTTTTACTTCCCCTCCACTAGGATGAGAATGGGTTGAATGAGGACCAGCAGGATGAGGAGCCTATTCCAGAAACACGAATAGAAGTAGAAATTCCAAAAGTAAACACAGATTTAGGAAACGATTTATATTTTGTGAAGCTTCCAAACTTCCTCAGTGTTGAGCCCAGGTATGCACTTACTTGCTTGCTAGCTAACTAACAAGATAGTTAGGCAGCTGGGTTAGTCAATCAGTGAGTCCCCAAAGCACGCATTTTAGCAGCCTCAGTCCCGTCCCACTCGGTAACTCTGGTCATCCCTGGCCAAGGATCAAGAGAACTGTGGCCCTTTGCACCTTGAAGGCATCGTGCGCAGGAGGGCCCTTCTACTAGATGATGAGAGGAAGGGAAGGGGATTCCAGGGGGAGGAAAAAAATGGCTCTGCCACCAGGCTGCGTGTGGGAAGAAACAATGTTTTCATCCTACCCTCCTCCAGCATCAAGATCCAGTTCCACAGGCTCTGGTTTTAACTGCTTGGTGGGGCTTAGACCCTTAAGTTCCTTTGACCCGATGCACCAGTGGGGCTGTTTTTACCCTCCTGTGTTTTCAATTCCCTTTCAGGCCTTTTGATCCCCAGTATTATGAGGATGAATTTGAAGATGAGGAGATGCTGGATGAAGAAGGGAGAACGAGGTTGAAGCTGAAGGTATGGCTCTTATTCCCGCCTCCACCACCACCCTCCTGGTGAGGAGCCCTGGATCCAGGCCTGCCCTTTTTTTTTTTTAACTCAGCCTCAGGGCCTGCTCCTCTCGGGGAGTGGGGGGGGGCGGATTCTGCAAGCGGGTATCTTTGTCTCCCAAAAGGTCGAGAACACGATCCGCTGGCGAACTCGCCGAGATGACGAAGGAAGCGAGATCCGAGAAAGCAACGCACGGATTGTCAAGTGGTCTGACGGGAGGTGAGTGGATGCCCAACGGATCCCTTCCTGATCCCGCCAACTAGAGGGACATGCTGCGCAGGATAGGAAAAGCGGGCCAAGCCGGAGCTCAGGGGATATTTTGGGAGTGCAACACCCAGAATCCTCCAGCCCATTTGAGCAGGAAGAGTTCTGGCTTTTGTTGTCCTAAAAAACTTTCCACGCTCCGTGTGAGGTCAGGGTTCGACCCCCTTTGGCCCAAGGAAGGGGGGTCCAGAGGGAGAAGGGGCTGGGTCGGAAAGGTTGGCGGGAGTGGGACAGGCACAGAAGGGGGGGGTTGTTGGGTGCCTGGAAGGGCCACCCCTCCACAGCATTCCCACGGCCCTGCCCTGGGCCGGGGCCTACTTCTCTTTCTGCAGCATGTCTCTGCATTTGGGGAATGAGGTGTTTGATGTGTACAAGGCCCCGTTGCAGGGGGACCACAACCACCTCTTCATCCGGCAGGGGACCGGGCTGCAGGGCCAGGCAGTGTTCAAGACCAAGCTGACCTTCAGGTAAGCCCCTGGGCCGCTCTGGCCTCCGAGGCGGGAAGGGTGGATGACTTGGAGCGAGGGGAAGGCCTGCCTGTGTCGTTAGGTAGCCAGGGAGGGACTCGCCCGATGCGTTGGCAGTGGCTCTTCAGAGAGGTGGGCTGCAGCTGTGCTGTGCCTGCCGTCCCTGGAGTCCCTCTGGGTGGGGGAACCCTCTTGGCCCAAGGAACCAGCCTTGGAGCTGCAGTCCTGGGTGTTTCCTTCATCCGGACGTTCCCTGGAAAGTCTGCCTTTAAGTCCATGACCATTTTCTCAACAGGCCTCACTCCACAGACAGCGCCACACACAGGAAGATGACCCTCTCTCTCGCAGACAGATGTTCAAAGACACAAAAAATCCGCATTTTGCCCATGGCTGGCCGCGACCCAGAGTCCCAGCGCACAGAAATGATTAAGGTATCCATTTGGGGTTGAGGTCAGTTGTTGTGGTGGGGTGGGCATTGGGGAGTCAGAATTTGCCTCAAGCAGGAAAGAATATTAAAGTAAAATAACTAATAACAAGTGGGTTCATGTTTTCTCCTGCCACGCACGCCGTAGTGCTGCAGAACAGTGTGTGGGGATGCAGGAAGTCACCTTGAGCGCATGAAGAAAGATGTGCCTGGCCAGTGCTGGGCCGGTGGGAGAGGAAATCTCTTTTTGGGATTACAACTGGCAGACTCTCGGGGCTGCCCAGGTTATGGTTCCAAAGCACAGCTTCTTACCTGTCCTCTGATCCCGGCCCTCCTTGTTGCAAAAGCTCTGTGCCTCTCTTGGCCCAACCTGCTCTCCTCTTTCCCGATGCCACAGAAAGAAGAGGAGCGTCTGCGAGCCTCAATCCGGCGAGAGTCCCAGCAGAGGAGGATGCGGGAGAAGCAGCACCAGCGGGGACTGAGCGCCAGCTACTTGGAGCCGGATCGCTACGAGGAAGAGGAGGAAGGGGAAGAGGCCATCAGCCTGGCAGCCATCAAGAACCGGTATAAAGGAGGCATCCGAGGTAAGCAAGCCCTTGCGGGAGGGCTGAGACCGCCGTGGCCTGGGAGGTCAGGACCGGAAGGTGGTGAAGCAAAGCCGCTGGAGAAGGCAGCTCCTTGTGCCTTTGGGCAAGGGGAGGCGGTGCTGGAGGCCCTGCCTGCTCTCATCAGGACAGGCTCTTTGTGGGCTGCTGTTCGGTCATGGTGGTGCTCCAGGCCTTTCCCTCTCCTTTCCCCCTTCAGAGGAGCGGGCTCGGATTTATTCTTCAGACAGCGACGAGGGATCAGATGAAGATAAATCACAGAGGTTAATGAAAGCCAAGAAGCTCAATAGCGACGAGGTGAGCAAGGCTGCGTTGGTGTCTTTTCTCCTGGCAGCAAAGCGTGCCTCATGCTCATCATTTGGGTGTGAAGCTCAGCTCCCTCTGTGGGGTGGGGTGGGGGAGGTGGGGGTGTATCTTATGTTTATTTGCCCCCGAGTCCTCCAGCTGAAATAACTGCCCCCGGGAGCCTTCCTCGGTGAGTCCTGCTTGCTGGCCTGAGCTGGGGGCAGGGGGGGTGTGAGTGTCCTTCAGGCATCTGGAATCCAAAGGCATCAGCAGTCAGGGCAGTGCAGAAATTCTCTTTACGCGTTGCCCTGACTGGCAAGGGAGGAGGCTTAGAGTCTCCTTGTAAAGCCTGCCTGGTTGCTTGCTCCGTTGGGTGTGGCTTTTCTCCTGTGGGCTCCAGGCGCCTCCCTTGTTCTTCTGCCTGCCTGTGTGGTTATCCGGACAACAACCTTGTGAGGTAGGTCAGTCCTGCAGAGAGTGACTGCCCCAAGGGGACCCTGTGCCCTTTAAGGCAGAGTAGGGACTCCAGTCTGGGTCTCTACCGCTGATAGGCCCTACGCCCCACACACTGACGGCAGCACACCAGCGGCTCTCCATATGGTCTGTTAGAACAGCTCCAGTTGCAGATTCAGGCACCTGGTCCCCAAGAGGTGCCTGAAGAGTCTTTGGTGCCTCACCCCACCTGGGC
>JAHTLZ010000252.1:10001926-10061195 GCA_023846285.1 Phrynocephalus versicolor | reverse complement strand
GGCGTTCCAAGGGCAGGAGGGGCACAGTGGCCCCCTTCCCAGGGAGGGTTGCTGCTCCTCAGAGTTTCTCAGAGCTACAACTTGTCATTTGGCTGACAAGAGAGTTGGGGGGGGACAAGGGAGGGTAGGGGAATCTGAAAAGAGCTCAGGGTTGTGGGGTGGGGGGTCCCTTTCCTTCCCCCCGACTTAAAGCCACACACTTTGGCCCAAACCCAATCGCAGGTTCCCACTAGACGCGACCCGTGGCCGTTACGCAACTGGGGCCACTTGAGTGGGTATTAGCGATGGGATTGAGGCTGTAGGTTTAACATCACAAGAAGGTTTAGCTGCTCAAAATAGCACAATGCTTATGGTGATGTTCTCTCTGCGGAGGGCCCAGCAGCTATTCCTGAATGCCCAGAAGAGTCAAAAGCAGAACTTCCAGTTATTTTCAAGTTTTTCAGTGGGTGTAAGATATAAAAAGGGCCCTTGGCCCGCTCGCTATTCCTCAGCATTTGCATCTTCCCTCCCGCCTGGCCATCGGGTCCAAAAGCCACAACGATGGCTTCTGAAGCCATCGTTGTGGCTTTTGGACCCGATGACCAGGCGGGAGGGAAGATGCAAATGCTGAAGCGTGCCCTCGTGGTACGGCCGGGGAGGGGGCACAGGGAGGGGGTGGGCCCGGGGGTGAGCCTGGGGTCCCTCTGTGCCTGCTGCCTGACCATGATGGCCCGGCTTGGCCCGCACGCGGTCTGGCCAACGGCTGCCTTTGACTGCCTTGCAGGAGGGGGAGCCTTCGGGAAAGAGGAAGGCAGAAGAGGAGGACAAGGCCAGCAAGAAGCACAGGAAGTACGTGGTCAGCGACGAGGAAGACGAGGACGAGGAAGCATAACGCCCGGCCGGCTCAAAGGCTGGGCACAAGGACTTTTCTCTAAGGAGAGCCTGGGCCCCGGCCAAGAAGTCGGTCAAGGACCTGCCAGGTTTGTTCTGCCCAATTTCTTTTTTAAAAAAAGGACACTTGCTTTAATATCTGTCATGTTAAAAGAAATAAAGCGTCTTGGTGCACGCGCGCACACCCTCACCGACACACACACACCAGGAGTGTCTTTATGGCCTTGTCGTGTGCCCATCATGGCTAGGACTGTACGTGGTGGAGAGGATGACGCTCCCCCACCCCCACCCCGCCGGTGCAAAGGGCTCCGGGCTTGTTAAAGTTTACGAGGCCAAAATGGGGCGTTTGCAGGAGCCAGGCAGCCGTCTCCCTGCTTCCCACCCTCCTCCTTGCCTGTCTCAAGCTCGCTCGTGCCACATGCTTGTGTGTGTGTGTGTGTGTGTGTGTGGCCCACTCCTGTCCCGCGGGAGGTTTTCCCTTTCCTCTCCCTTTCAGTGCTTGAAGGGGTGGCCTTGGAGGGACTTCAGCTCCCAGAATCCCCAGCAGGGCCTCTGGCTGGGGAGCAGGGGGATCCGCCGTTTGAAAAGCAGCAGCCCTCGCCCGGTTCTTGGGGGGCCGCTGAGCCCAAAGGCCTGCAGATGGGCAGCACGCTTGTGGCTTGGGCAAGACGGGAAGAGGCCACTGGAATGGCAGCCCAGGTCACCGGTCGGTCGTTCTGTGAGAGGAAGAGAAAGGCAACCGGCCTGGACCCCAGAGGAAGGCCAGGGAAGTGTCAAAGCAAGATGGATCGGCCACCCTCCGGGAGAATTAGGCGTGTTCCTCTTGACTGAGGTTTTGCATCTGATTTACTTGTGAGCTTCCCCTTGAGTCTTTGATCGGAGTCGTTCCACGTTTGGGCCAAGAGTTCATTCCTCCTCGCAGGGATGAACCCCAACTGAGCCACACTTCCCAAGTAATGTGGTGCTTTATGTAATGGGTTGGGTTTTTAACCTGCTGGGAATCTGCTGAGCTAGGAGGCCCCAACAAACGCATTGGTTCCCTTCCCTGCAAAGGCCATTCCTTTGGCCTTTCCCCAGGCAGAGAGAGAGGCAGCAGCCCTAAGGAACAGGCGCCACCCAGGATGGAGATTTTAAAGCACACCCTCCTCCTCCTCCTCTTCCTCCTCCTCCTCCTGCCAATGGTCTCTCTGGGCCATTCCACTCTGAAGGTCTGAGAGGTAAGGGTGGTGGTGGTGGAAGGGGAATTGTAGAGGAGCCTGTTGTTCCTTAGGAAGAGCCTCTGGGTGCGTGTGGCTTGAGAGAGGTCAGACTTCAGTTCTAGTCTTGCCTGTTTTATAGGCCTGGAGGCTCCTCTTGGACTCTTCCTTGCCAGGGAGGATTGGGTTTATTCACCAGGCAGGAGCCCTTTCCTTTGCCAAATGCCTGTTCGGCCATCTGGTTAGGCATGGCAGCTGGCCCTCTTCTTGGGGGCCCCTGTTTTCTGTTCCCCTGAGCCTGGATCTGGCCCTGAGGCTGCAGTCAGACAGCAGCCTACATTGTCTCATAACAAATGCCCCTCAGTTTCATGTACCTGTGTCTGGCTCCCAAAGTAACTGTGCATCCACGCGTGAGGGCTGGACTCCTGCCGCCATCCATAAATGCCACCGAGATGTTTGAGTCAAGTGCTATGAAATGCAGAAGTGTTTTTTTATATTTTAATTTCTGCCTAGCTTTGGTTTAAACTTCATTTTGCATATTTAAAAGCAGTTATCTGCTGTGGAAGAACAAGTAGGGGAAGCAGACCCTGCAAGGAAGGCTTATCAGGGCAATGAGGGGAAGTGCTTATTCATTGGGCTGGATCTCCTCAATTCAGCCAGCCCTAGTGGGCACAGAACCTGGGGGAGGGGGTGTTGGAGGGGAGGGGGTCACAGCCCCAGAAAGTGTTGCCTTCCTGCAGGAAGCTGAGGGGGTGCAAAGATGAGCAGTTGTGGGGTGGCTCCAGGAGAGGTGCCTGCTCCACCTCTGAAGATCCTCCAGGGCTCAGGGGACCAGAAGGAAATGCCAGGGCGTCTCCCGAAGGCTCTGCACTTTGCCCAGGAGGCATCAGGGGCCCCACAGAGGCTGCTTTCCCAAAGTGATAAGGTGACCTCTTTTATTGATTTATGGCATCCGTGCTTGTCTGGTTCTCCAGACACCCTCCTCCTCCTTGGTGAGACAGGCACAACTAGTGTCAGCTCAGTTGCCGCTTTGCTCCAGCTCCAGCCAGTAAGATGTGCCCCATTCGGAAGGAGACAAAGCCACTGTTTTCTCCCTGCATGTTCCTTTTCTGATTCCAGCTGCTCAGGTTGCCTTGCGGAGGAGGAGGAGGAGGAGGAGGAGGTGTGGCATGCCTCCAAAGAGAGAATGACACAGCAAGCCAGCCGAGTGTAACCTGAGCTTGGTACCTCTCTGGCTGCTGCCCACCACCCCCCACCACCCTCCCACCATGTGATGCCTTCAGCAGCGGGAGGGCATAGCAAATGCCGGCACAAAAAAAACATTCTGGGCAGTTTGGCCTGGCATGCATTCCAGATTTTATCACTATATACGATTCCTTTCCAGTTCCTCCCTCGTCAAGGGAAGTAGGTATCCGGTTGCGAAGGGCACCATGAGTTGACGTGGCTGTCTTCTTAACCAACGTCGTTCGGGTTCCCTGAGATCCCTGCAAGGTGCCGTTCCCTAACCCTCACCCGCTGCTGTGCCTGCTCTGTAGGCAGGTGGCTTTTCTTTAGAATCCCTGCTGGGCATTTTCCTAGGTCAATGGCTAGCAGGCAGGCAGGCACAGCAGCCGGCCGGCCACCCACCTCTCTCTCTCTCTCAGTGGCTACTCAGGCCAGCATTGGATCAGAACCTGGAGCCGAAGGGGTGGAGTGGGAGCCTGGGTGCCCATCCAGCTCTGGCTGGATTCTCTCGCGACCCTTCCTGGGTGGTGGTGGTGGTGGTGGTGGTGGACGGGGGTCTCTCGTCTGAACATTAACCAGGCCCAGTCCTGCTTCACTCTTGAAATCAGGCGAGATCTTTGCATCCGGGATGGCAGCGTACATTCAAAAACGACCCAGTGGTAACATGAAAACACAACTGCACCAAAGGCAATGCCAAAGCGCGTAGGGAAAGGCAGGGCAGCGTTAATGTATTCCAAGCCCCCTGGTCCACAACCAGCCCCTTGCCCACGCCCTGCCTGCCTGGAGGAGGGCCCTGTGCTTGACGGAGGGGGGGGATCTAACCCCCTTTTTCAGGGAGTTCTACAGGCACGGAGCAGAAGTTCTTTTCCTGAAAAGCAGGCATGCCCAAACTTTGACCCTCCTCATGTTTTGGACTACAACTCCCAGAATTCCAAGCTTGTATTTGCAATGGCAAAGGACTGTGGGAGTTGTGGTCCAAAACATCTGGAGGGCCAAAGTTTGGGCATGCCTGCTGAAAAGTGACACGCCAAGCCTTTCCTCCAGAAAAGACACACAATGGGACTCACGGAGCTGCTGCCTCCATGAAACACCGTCTCAGGAGAGTGCCGATAGCGGCCGAGAGCAGCTTCCTGAAATGCCCACTGACTTTTCTTGCTTGGCCGTTTGAGCACCCGTTATGGTAAAAGAGCTGGATCTGTTTTCAGAATAGGTACGAATGGAGCCCTCTTGCTTCTGTTCTGTCTCTTCTAACTAGTTTCCTCTTCAGCTCCATGTCACTGAGACCAGGGAGAATACTAATTGCATAGCAGTTGTGGGCTATGCATCCTTTCCAGGGGCTTCATTTAATTGTCGCAAACTAGGTTTTTAACCCACAGAAGGCATCAGACAATTCCAGGTATGCAATTATGCCTTTGTGGAGATAACATTAGAGAGGGAGGGCGGGATGGGTGTTCAAGCTAGATGCATATCAGGCCTAGCTAGAGGGAAAGACAGGAAATCCACATCGAGAATTCAGAAGGCGAAGGGTTGAAAATGTTCAGCATTAAGCCTATGAATGGCTAGCTTGTTGTCGGTAGGCAAAATAGAAAGCCCTGCCTATCGTAGGCTCCGAAACACTCTTAACCCAGGAGGATAGAGGGGGGCTTATACGCTTAATGCGTCTCAAGGACTGCATGGTGCCAGAGACACCTCTTGTTCGGTTTGCAGAAGACCATCTGCCTGGCGGCCTCGAGCCCAGCTCTTGCTCCCTGCAGCTCAAGGGCCTCTTTCTGAGCCTGGGACCCCTGGAGGAGGGACCAGGAGGGGGCAAGGAGGCCGGTGCCTGCAGGTGCCTCTTTGGCCACTCGGAAGACACGGACCCAGGAGGCGGCTGCTTCTTTCTGGAAGGGCCGCTCCATCTTACTAGGCAGGCCCTCCCACGGAGTTGACCTGGTTGCTTTGCTGCTTGCGTTCCAAGTGAGTGGGTCCCCCCCCCGCTCCCCAGCTGAACACAACCTGTGGCTACCAAAGATCCTCTGCTCACTATTCGTCTTTTAAAATGTGGCTGCGGTTGGGAACCTTTTCCTGATCCTTTGCTGTCGGAAGCCAGGTCGGCAGTTTCCCACAGTGGGAAAGTTCTGTCCTGAACGGCAAGAGGAGGCCGCCTGTTTCAAAGGGCCCCGGGTGGCCGGTGGCCGGAGCTCCTATCTGATCCAACAAGGGAACGTTCTGTTCCCTGCGAAAGAAGCCCGGAGGGAGGGAGGGAGGGAGGGAGGGTTGAGCTCCCAGGGTGGCCCTTGGTAAAGGGTAAGAGAAGCACTTCCTACAGCAAGCGAAGGGAAGGGTTGTGGCGACATTTTAGGGTGGCCCTGGCAGCCCTGCCCTCTGCTCAGCATCCCCACCTCAGAGCCTCAGCCCGGAGGCATTGGCCACAGCTGTCGAGGATGGTTGCACTGGAACCATACGCTGGAGGCCTCTCCCACTCAGAGGCTGCTCAACCCTAGATGCCCGCAAACACCTTCAGATTGCAGTTAGATAACAAAGGCTCCCGGTCGGTAGGCGGATGTTGCACCATGTCGTGTGCCTTGCAGCAGGAGCTGACCATTTCGGAGTGGACGTGGGGGTCCAGCCACATCACTGAAGCAAACCCTTCTTTATACAGAGAAACTTTCCATGACAGCGGGCCAGGTCTTTTCCGTGATGCACTCAGATTTATGTAGGTAGGGGGCTCTTTGGTGCCGTATTCAGAGCCCATCCACAGCCGTTTTGGGTAATGCTTGCCCCGTCACCATAAGCCCCCGAAACAGCGCCAGCTCAAGTCCGAAGAAGCCTGGGCTGTACCCGCTGAATCTGGGCGGCAGGAAAGAGGGGGAAGACCTTGAGGCTTTTTCTTTGTAAGGAAAGCTTAACCAAAAAAAGGAAAAAAAAACTGCAAATGTCTTCATATGTTGGATGGAAAGAAGAGGCCTGAATATTTCAAAGGCAAGAGGAAGCAGAGCTGGCAAATTCCCCGGCCTCCCCCCTCCCCTCCCCACAAGGTTCACCCCAAAGGGCAGTGTTGGCGAACCGATGGTGGCACAGGTGCCCAAGGTGGCCCTCGGAGGAGCACTTGCTGTGGGCACCCGGCATCGCCCCCTTCACAGCCATTCAGGTTAAATGGCTGTCTTGACGCTTAGCGAATAATTCGTGGGGTTTGAATCGCAGTTGGGGCACTCGGTCTCTAAAAGGTTCGCCATCACTGCCATAGGGCTTCTAGTGAAATTATCCAAAATGCTGGGGGTGATGCTAGCATATATTGGCTCCCTCGAGTGCTCCCCTGTTTCCAGCCCTGGAGTGACAAAGCAGACTCTGCTTAAGCCAAGTGACATTTGCAAGGGGTCTCTTCTTCCCCCAATCCCTTCCATTCGCTTCCTTTCCCACTGTACCCCTCCCACCCACCTCAAATCCTCCCCTCTCAATGGGATGGATGGGGAAAAAATACTTTACATAATAGGCTATTTGGGCTTTAGAATGAAAGCCTTTGCTAAGCACAGGACTAATCCTGCTGCCGATATAAACATGATTTGCCTATTCATTCTGGATTTTCTTTATCTACCTTTATGTAATAGTCAAAAAGGTTGGAATGAAAACAACAGGGGACACTTAAGATCAAAAGGGATGGATCCCTCAGAAAAACTAAGAGTGCTTTTAACAACAACAACAAACAACAACAACAACAACCAGTACAGGTGGTCCCAGTGGTAATCGGCACACTGGTTGTGGTGCCTACAGAGCTAAGCAAGTATTTAGAAGAAATTGATGTTGACAAAGTCATCGTCAGTCAGCTGCAGAAAACCACCTTACTGGGATCTGCTCGCATAATTCACCAATACATCACATAGTCCTAAACGTTTGGGAAGCGTTCGACTAGTGATTGGTAATACAAAATCTAGCGTAGTTAGCTGTGTGGTTAATAATAATAATAATAATAATAATAATAATAATAATAATAATAATAATAATAATAATAATAAATAAGCAGTCTTCTGGTTTGAAAAGGATACTATTTTTTCTGCCTTGTGAATGAATCAGCTGATAGCTCTTTCCTGACCTTTCCACCTAGAGTGGCTTGACTTGACTTGATAGAGGAGAGAGAGAGAGAGAGAGAGAGAGAGAAATGATTTAATCCCATTCCTTTCTGTCTGATCTCTTGGTCGTAGAGACCACAGAACTACTTAGGTGCCTTTAACTGAGAAATAGGTTTTTTTGCAGAAAGAAAGCTTCTGTGGAATTTATTATCTGCCCATGGAGAGAGAGAGAGAGAGAGAGAGAGAGAGAGTATGTGAGTTCCACTGGGGTCTTGCTCAAGGCAGATGCCCAGTTGCCACAATGGGACAGCTGGTGCACAGGCACCGCCCTCTCGCTGTCCCCACGTTTTGTGCCTGCCACACATTTTCTCCACTCCTTTGGGAGAGTCCTCACCAGGGCCTACTTTTGGGAGACGGTGATGCTGGTTTTTGCCTCCTTTTCTTCTTGGGTGGAAGCTGCCTGTGGCTTCCCCTCTATACAATTGCATGATGGCTTATTATTTCATGATCGGCTCTGCCTTCCCTCAGATTTCCTCTGACTTCTCTTTTGGTTCAAAAAGAACACTCCAGACAAACGTACAATTGTACGTACATGCTGTGTGTGTGTGTGTGTGTGAGAGAGAGAGAGAGAGAGAGAGAGAGAGAGAGAGACAGAGACAGAGACAGAGACAGAGAAAGAAAGCACTTGCATTTCTTTCAACAGAGTGTCAGCCAGCCACATGGTGGAACCAGGAAAGGATTGCCAGGGCCTCTGAAGGGCAGGGGAGGCATTTGAACCCAACCTAATGTTCTGTTCAGTGAGTGGTGAACCGGTTCCAGCAAGACTGACTCTTTCCCCGAAGGAGCTCTCTTTGAACTGGACAAAGATGAGGCGAAAGGACAAGATGGTGCTTCCTCTCTGGTCACACGAGTCAACCACGTGTCCTCTTTCAGTCCCCGGCCTGTTCCCATCCAAAGTTCTTCCTTTTCCAATTCCACACTGGCAAGCACCTTTGCATCACCTCATCCCTCTGTGTGTGTATCTGCGTGCACGTAAGAGCCCCCTGCCATGCACAGACAGACAAACAAGGAGAAGACAGAGAGAAATTCCCACTGACCTCATTGCCACCTGGCCACGGAACGTCACCATCATTAGGTGGCATCAACATCACAGATTCCGGCAAGAACGAGGGTTCAATTCCCCCCGGCTTTGTTTACAGACAGATCAGTACAGATGTTGGCAGGAGCCTCATGGGGGCCGATGCACTTGATCCAAAGCCGCAGCTCTGAAGAGAGAGAGGTCATGTGATGTGATTAGAGTCAAACCAGGGAAGACCGTCTTTCCTAGATCACCTGCAGGCAATGTGACCAGTGGAGCTTTCCTCTGGGAAGGGATGAGATAGAAAGCTAACGAGCCCAGGGAAATGGTTTAACTCTGCCCCCTGAGATAAGGGAACTCCAACCAGCCTTCTGCCCTGGAGACAAGGCAGCCTCCTCCACCACCACCCTCACCCCCAAAGGCTTTGCAATTGCAGGATTCCTCACACACACCCTTCAGTCCCCAGAGGTGTTTATCCTATCCCATCTCCTCTGACCGCATGGCCGGCTCTGTTTTCTCCTGCCCGGAGGCCCCAGCTTAAGCACAGGAAACCTCTCCGCCCTCAAGGCAGGGGTCTCGACCACCTCCTTCGTCTCTGGAGGGCAGACTGCCTGCCAGCCGTCTCCGGGGAAGGCCAGGAGAGGATCCCACCCGAGGCCCTTGAGAGCGCCTGCGACCTCTGCTGGTCCAGGAAATCCTTCCATTCCAACATGTGGTTCCAGACTTGAGAGGCATGAAGGGTGTCATCCTGCGAGCTGCAGCCTTCCCGGTCCCAGGACATGGCCTGGCTTCTCTCAACCCACAAGTCCACCTCCTGTTCTAAAGTCACCCACAAGAGTACTTCTGGGGGCCTCCTAAGGGTCTTTCCAAGCCACTGAGGACTCGGGCTCAACGCCAGCGGCGCTCACTTTAACAGGTCTCTTTCAGACGCGGGGAGTGAAGCACATGCCAGTGGGTCCTGGAGCAAGCCCTGGTTTTGGTTCAGGGGAAAGGGTCATGACTTGAGCCCCCTGGGGGTCCTAGGCCTCCTGCCAGGAAAATTGTGGACTCCCATTACAGTATTTCCCCGTTCAGGGGCTGCAAAAAATAAACCCTTCATTAAAGCCAGCCCGTCTTGCTCAGAAAGGAGAGGATTCAAGGGGCAGAGTCTGAGGCAGCCCACCTGAAAATGCCTCCTTGTGCCACTGGCCAGCACAGGGCAACACCACCTTATGCACCTGCAGCTGAAAGTCCAACAAGGCACGATGCCTCAGAAGTGGTGCACGGTGCTAGTATGCAACGACAACGGAGTCTCCTAACAGCTGGACACCTCTGCCATCAAGCTTGCCATCTTGGCCACTGTTTGCCTTCTGACAGCCGATGACAAAAGAAAGCATGCTGGACTGCAAGATACAGAGATGGGGAAGAACTGCTAGGACAAAGAGACCCCTTTCACCAATTAAGAGAGCACTGTTTCTGAATATGTGCTAGCTCGAGCTTTACATCATTGCTGTAGTGCAAACATTGGCTCAACTCAGAGAGGTCTGCTGGTGTGAGGGACCGGGTTTCTCTCTTTCCTCTGTTGTTCAGAGCTCTTAGCAACCAGGACAATATACCATCAGCATGAGTCTGGCTCATCTGCCTGTCCTTCGCCTCCAAGGCTGCTAATGAACCGGTCATTAGCCAGTCCCCGGAGCAGTTCTGCCAAACCAAAAGGCTGAAATTCAACTCCTGCCCCACACAGTTTATTAATGAGAGTTATATAACCTTTGTTTACCTCCGTGGAGGACACACAACGCCCTTCAGCTGGACTGGTGGCCCTCCAATGATAATCAATAAAAGTTCAGCACCTATTTAGCTGTGAACTCTCCCAATGCATGGAGAGCTCCATGCAGCTCAATGGAGGAGCGACACCCTAACACAGTGTTGGCAAACCTATGGCACGGATGCCAAAGGTGGCACTCGGAGGAGCCCTTTCTGTGGGCATCTGACATCGCCCCTTCACAGCCACCTGTATTCAAGTTAAATGGCTTTATTCGCACTTTGCAAAAAATTAGTGGGTTTTGAATCACAGTTTGGACCCTCAGTCCCCAAAAGGTTCGCCAACACTGTGCCTAATGCATCTGGGGGAGGTGAGTTCAGCAAAAATCATCCGCAGTCTATGGGGTTACATACCTATGACTTCTGGCCTTTCAGAAGCAGGCACGGGGGGGGGGGGGGTCAGAGAGCCTCGCTGATCAGTGGAGGCATGCCAGTGGTATTCTAGTATGACCTCCTTTATTTGCTCCCTCCTCGGGGACTGAAGCCTCTGAGTTGAACATTTCCAAGGGAGGCAGGAGTTTTAAAAGCATGGCATGTTCTCTTTTCTGGAACACGAGTCTGCAGAAACTGGCCCCGTTGAATTTCTGCATCTCATACAGTTGTTAAAAACACAGAGCTGCCCCTTTCCCCCCTCCATCCCGTTTCTCTTTTAATGAGGAGAGATGGGTGGGAATAGCTATCTTCTTAAAGGTGACAACCCAGTTGCAAACCTGTCTCTCTCGGAGGTGCAAAGATGACTCAGACGTGTGGGCTGGGCCAAGGTCTTGTGCAGCAAAGCGGATGCCAAGCTGTGACTTTTGAGGGAGCTGGTGGTATAATATGCCCAGCTGCCTCCTGCAGGAAGCTATTGGTTCTGAAGTGGGTGGCTGATACAGCAAAGGGAGACGACCGGAGTAACCCCATAATATTCTTTCGCTCCACCTTATTCCCTTTTGAAGCTCTAAAAAGATAAGGGGGACAGAAAAACTGGGTCTGCCCAAGGTTGCTGGAGACACCCTGGAAATTGCTGGCTCTCAGTGTTGTCACAGAAACTGGGTTTGCAGAGAGAGTCAAAACGCTGGGAATTATGGCTTGCCAGAAATGGTGACCGCAGCATCCCTCGCCGCACCTCAGACCTGCCTCTCCAGGCAGAAGCAAACACAAGACCTCCAGTGTAACTACAAAGGAGACATCCTGAAACACCGATTTCGTACTAGCTCTTTCTTCTCCTGCCGAAGACTGCAAATAGACTTTGTTGTCTCAGATGGTGGGTCTCCTCCGATTTCTGGTCCTCCGATTTCTGGTCCCTGGAGGCCAAAAACAAAGGGCCAGGAAGCTGATCCGCTGGAGGGGAGAAGCAGCCGATTCCTTCGTCTCCAGTGGCCGCTCTGTTGGCGAAATCAGCCCACAAAGGGAGAGCGGATGGCTTTCTCCCATGGACCGACTGAAAGGCAGAGAAAACCAAGCGGCGAGATGAGAGTCCCTGGAAACAGCAAGAGTGCCGGGAGAGGCAAGAGGAAGATGAGATGGACGAATCCAAAAAGAGAAGCCACAGCAGAGGAGAGGGCAGCCTCATGACTTGACTGATAATCCCCAGCTGGCTGCAAGGCACCTTTGTGACCTGTTTGGCTCTTTGGACCTCAGTCACTTCTCTCCAACACTTTCATTTCCTGCTCTGAGCTTTGCTGCCGTGCTCTCCATCCACAGCAGCTGGATGGAGAGCAGGGTTTTTTCCCCCAGCAACATATTCTGCTGACAACAGCTCTCTCAGTGTCTACACCCTCCTTGGCCATGCTTGCTGGGGGATTCTGGAGTTTGTAGTACACATAAGTAATGTCAACACATTTTACATAAGCAACACATAAGCTGGAAGAACAACAACAGAATGCTTTCGCCTACAGTTTTACATCCTTGACTGTGGATCAATCCCACGCCCATGATTCTTTCACGCCATTATATAATGGCTCCTCCCTCTGCACAGTCTTTTCCTTGCTCCCCTGTTGCTGAATGATCCCTCTTCTGAGTAGGCAGGTAGGATGAGCTGACACAGAATGGCTGAGGTCAAGAACAGCCAGGATCAGTGTTGGCAACAAGAATAATAGCTTAATGACAACTCCATTGTGGCTGCAAGATGAGAGAGAGAGGGTGTGAGGGCGGCGCGGGAGTCAGTGTGTGGGTAGACTCCCATCCTGGCCACATTCTGATGTTACAGCAAGTGCAGGTCAGGGAAAAGGCCGGTTTCTGGCCACCAACCCCCCACCCCCCAACCCGGCATCATGCCTAGCGGAGGAGTGGGGCAAGTGGAAGGGAATGGCAGGACAGCTCCCCCACCCCACACCCCAGCTCCATGCCGGATGGGTGGCGCCATAATCCCCTAGCAGGCTCGTACTCAAGCCAGCGGGAAGTGGACCAGGACCTGAAGCTCAGTGCGGTCTCTGACCAGTGGCAGAGGACAGAGCCAATTTCCCCAGGTGGGTGGGGGCGGGGGAGAGAGGGATGCAAGATGCTAGAGATCTTCCTGCACCACCTGGAACAAGGCTTCAAAATGCCTCCTCCCTGAGTCTTGGTGGGCTTGATTGGGCCTGGGGTGGGTTAGAGTTCCCTCACTTGCACAGGTGCCCGTGCTGCCCTGGACTCTCCTTCCCATGGTTCCCAGAGCCAATGCACGGTTTGAACACCAGGCGTTCTACGGAGGGCAAAGCACGAAGTTACCCTGAACCCCATCTCACTCACCCACCCCAAGGCACAAAGGATCCTTATCATGGGGAAACCAGGCAAGGGGGTGGGGGCCTACTGCCTTGACAAAAGCTGTTGCCAGTTGCTAAAACCAAGATGAAGCATAGGAAAACCCTACTGGCTGGAACCACAGCTACCAGAAGCAGTGGGAGAAGGACTGGCACAGAGACAGCAGCAGCCCAGTGGAGGTCCATGGACCTCAACAAGAAGGTGGACAGGCCATCAAGGATAGAAACGGTCCAGTTGGTGGCATCGGCTGAGGAGGAAAATTCGGCTGAAGACAGTGGGATACACTTTGGGCAGGACAACCCAACAAGTGAGCCCTGTGCCTGAAGAGTACCACTAAACACCAGGATGGAGTGGCTTGGGGGGGCGGGTAGGGGGGTCTCTCTTTATGTGACTCCTGAAACCCACCCAAGCTGGGCTGGCCCTACCATCTGACATTGAGTCTTGGGTTAATGCACGCAATGGGGACTCTCATGGCAGTGCCCAGAATAAGACCTCAGTGGCAGCTGGTGTATTCTGTGTGCTCCAGAGAGAGATGGGGGTTACCATTGTATGCCAGAGCTTGGGAGTGCTTGTTTTTCAGACAGCAACACCAGCCTGACCCCCCAGGCCTGCAGTGGAGGTTTGCGTGACCCGTGTGTTCCTTCTCGTGGGGTGGGGGAGGGGGGAGTGTTCTTCAGCATCCCCTTGACCTACTAATCCAAAGAGCACAGGCTCCTCACTGGACAGACTCACAGGAGCCTGTTTTCTGCCCCAGGTCTCTCCCTCGATGGGCCTGCTTTTATTCCCAGGACAACAGGCAGCACCTCTTCTCAGGTGAGAGTCCGTCAACCTGGTTGCTCCATGGTTTCTACTGGGTGGCACAGACCCTGCTCTTTGGTTGCTAGGAAACTGTCCAGCAAACACGGAAAGGCCCCTGTGCCCCTTCCTTCTCCTCTCTCACGCAAACCAGCGGGCCAGGCAGCAGCACGCAGTCCCTTTGTGTGTGACCTTCCTTCACGAGGCTCCATTCATTCTTCGTTCATTCCTCCCTCCTTCCTCTTTGGTCTGCTTGGTTCTCTGCATCCTGCCCTCCCCCCCCCCATCAACCCCCCCCACCCCTGCCAATGGCCGTCCGGACTGGGCTTGCATTTCTTCGAGCTTAGAAGGCGGCAGTTCCTTGGATGCCCTTTGGCACAGCATGGCCGGCCGTTGGCATGCTTATGGCTTAGCATTATGTCAGTGTCCCACTTCCACCCGACAAGGCTCTGTGTCATTCTGCATATTTGTTATATAAAAAGGTAGAATAGATGGTTACAGTAATTAAAAGCCTTTGAAAAGAAAGAAAAAGTGCACACTAAAACCCGTGTAGCTGAGAAATAAATCTCTACTTATTTCCTATCAATCCCACCCTTGAAAATAATTAACCCTTTGTTCTTATTTTAGCCGCAGCAGCTTACAGTTTGACCAGTTCCGACCCAATGTGGCTTTGCAAAGCCCCACCCCCACCCCCCGCCGGCAAGTAGGAGATCTTCCTTTGGAGCGTGATGATGGGGTGGCGACATGAAGGGTAAACCTCAGAGCTACATCAATCACTTCCTTGACAGCAAAATAACTAATGAGCTGCTGTCACACACACACACACACACACACACACACACACACACACACACACACACACCTGCCCCCAAGAAAACCTCAACCTGCCTCGTTGCAGGGGTGGCCCTGTTCAAGAGACAGAAAACTCTTGTGTGTGTTTTGGGGGTGGGGGTTGGACTGCAGCTCCCATAAGCTGCCACTCCAACGCCCATCCCCTCCCATCCCCCACCTGTTTCTTCCGAAGGCAAGCTGCCCGGCTCGGCTCGTAGTGCAGGCAACTGTGCCTGCGTCTCCTTGACATGGTGCCAGGGTCCCAGCCCCAGCAGCCAAGCTGTTCCGTATTAATCTTGTTAAAGGCCAGTGCTCTGAAGCCTCGGGGAACATGGGGCACATCTCATTCCCCTGCGGCTATTTGAGACGTGGTTTCAGGTGAACGTATCAGTGGAGCAGAAAGGCCAAGCCAGCCACGTCATCATGAGTCTAGGGCTTTAAAAAGGAAGAGAGCACATCTTAACATTAAAAATAAAATAAAAATTAAAAACTCAAAAAGATCACCCCTGGATCCTTCCCAACTTTGCACAGATTAAGACCGGGACCCAGGGCCAGCGCGGTCTCAGGCTGCAGCCCACACAAGCAGCATGCTAATCAGTCTGTCTCCAGGGGCGGCGCTCATCTCCGTTTCCAAGCCAAGAGCCAGTGTGGTGCAAGTCCATGGCCATGTGGCTGGAATGGCTGAATGTATTTCAGGGGTCCAAATACTTCCAGACCTGGAGGGTTGCAGGTGTTGAAGTGCAAGGACTCCTTTTGTACCACTGATGGGTCTTGATTGCCCCATTAAAGACCAACCCATCCCAAAAGGCTTTGCAGGACACAAAGGGCAGCCTGGCAGGGCAGGTCACTCCCAGGACAATCCACTTGCCCGCTGGGCTCAGAAGGGCCAAGTGGGCCGGTGAGTGTGAGGGTTTACACATCCTTCTCCCTGCTAATCAAGGGACATCATCACCACATCATCAAAAGAATGGCAGCTTTACCTGGTGGGTGGGGATAGAGGGGGAAAGGGGGAAGGAAGGAATAGCCTTTCCTGACCATATGGCAATAAAAAACAAACAAAGCAAAGCAAAAACAACTCTGGCTCTCAGCACAAAATCATTCCATGATCTGAATGCCCAGGGAAATTTGATCAATCAATCAGTCACAAAATAAAGCCTACAATGACAAAGATGCACACAGGGCTTAGTCACAGCAGCTGAGTGCCTTCATCAGCAGCGCTCTTGCATAACACTTGACTGACTCAGGCTCTGAAGAGACACGGTGACAACAACGAGGTACCTGCCTGCCTCTGTGTGTGGGGGTGGGTGGGAGGGAGGCTTCTGGCCCTGCAAGGAGGGATCCGGGGCTGACTTCCCTCCAGTTTTTGCTGGCTGGGGCCTGAACAGGTTCTTCTTCCTTTGTTAAACAGAAAGCTGAACCTCCCGAAGGAACAAACGAGGCAGCTTGTGCTGCTGCTGCTGTGAAAGCTTGCAACGAGAATGGCTGCCCACTCTTCATCCACAACAACCCTGCAAGGGAGGCCAGCCTGCATGACTGTGACTAGACCAAGGACACCCCAGCATAGTGGGAACTGGAACTCCCCCCCCCCCGCGTGCGAGTCCTAGCCCAACATGCTGAACGACTGGGCCGCATCCGAGGTGGCTCGGCCAAAAGAGGTGAGGAAATCCTAAAACCGAAATAGGAGGGAAATGCTGATCTGTGCCTCCACGCTTGGTCCCCATGTGGGCACTCGTGTGAGTGTTTAGTTCACCCCCTTTTCTCTTGGCCCCTGGGGTCCTGCTTGCCATCTGCGGAGCATGGTAATACTGCTGGCCCGGCTCACAATGTGATGGTGCGGACAACTCGGGCCGTGCCTGTGAAATGAATGCCTTGTTGGGTCCAAGAGGGGATGATGGTTAACCCCTGGATCCTGTTCCACATCTCAAGAGAAAGGCAATCTGCTTGTCACCACTTACACAAGCCCTCTTGGGTGTATGTATGGAGCCCTTGATGAGAATTTGGCCGCCCCAGTCTCAGGAGGGAAGCATCAGTTTTCTTACCAGGAAAGGAGTATCCTTAAGAACATAAGAACATAAGAAGAGCCATGCTGGATCAGGCCAACGGCCCATCTAGTCCAGCTTCCTGTATCTCACAGTGGCCCCACCAGATGCGTCTGGGAGTGCACGAGACTAGATATCTGTTTCGTGATATCACTCCCCGGCATCTGGCCCTTGAAGTACCCCGGTTTTAAGCCTGGAGATTACACATCTCCATCATGGTTTGTAACCTGTGATGGATTTTTCCTCCAGGAATCTGTCCAATCCCCTTTTGAAGGGATCAAGGCCAGATGCCATCACCACATCCTGTGGCAGGGAGTTCCACAGACTAACAACACACTGAGTGAAAAAATATTTTCTTTTGTCTGTTCTTACTCTCCCAGCCCTCAATTTGAGTGGATGTCCCCTAGTTCTGGTATTTTGGGAGAGGGAGAAGAGCTTCCCTCTATCCACTTGACTCATGCCAGCTTCCCTCTATCCACTTTACTCATGCCTTCTTACAAGGAAATGCATTTCTCAACTCCCACCCACCCCCACCCCCCAACCCTTCACATGGAGAGTCAAGTTCAGGCCATACCTGGCAGGAAGGGCAGGGAGGTGTGGCAGATGCTGGATGCATTAAGTGACTAGTGCGGTGGTGGTGGAAGAGCTTAGGTGGGTTTTTCTCTCTCCTCCCTGGCGTTAGATGACCCTGTGACCTCTCCTGCTTGATCCAGACTTTGGCCCTCTTGACCTGCACTTTTTTTTAAAGGCCAGACCCCTCCCGCAACGCAAAGCTGAGACTGACAGCTCGTGCATGCCCCATTTCTAAAAGCATGTAGAAACACCCAGTCCTTGCAACCGCTTTGGCAGGTCACGCACCCTCTGGTCTATTGCCAGTGGAAAGAGGTTTGCCGCTTCAGGAAGGAGCCTGGAAATATGTTGTTCAACCATCAAACCCGGCCGATTAATTTTGTAAGAAAGGAAAACCTGAGTAAACATCAGGATAGCAAGAATGGTCGGATGGTGGAATGGAGTCTTGTAGAAGGCTGAGAGACTCCACCGTTTGTGGGGCGGGGGGGGGCTGAGCCAAGGCTGGAGGGCCTTCGAGTGTAAACTCTCTTTAGAAACAGCCACTTTTCCATGCTCTGGTCCTTGGGGTGTTGAAAGGCAGCCATTATTGTCAGCACTCCATCCCCCCTTCTCTAGCTGCTGAAAGAGAGAGATCTTGACCAGCATCTATGAACTGGGAATCTCCTTTGTCCTCCGTAAGTGGGCAGAAGAGCACAAGCCAGCAGGCACCGCCTGACTCTGTCCTGCCCCCTGGGACAAGGTCAAGCCTGTTGTCAAAAGAGGCCAGCAGGTCCTGGATGGTCCTTCTCCCTGTTGTTTGTTGAGCATGAATACTTGGAGTACGGTTCATCCTGAGATGAGCAAAGAAACATTTGTTCTAGGCCGTCCTGACTTTTATCTCTACTTGGGAAAGCATCTGGGTGGGGGTTGCCCCTGCCTGCCTCTGCTATTTTTCCAGGAAGTTTTTCTCCCTTCTTCTTCTTTTTTTTTTCATAGCTGTTCAAGATTAATCTTTCATCTGCCAGATTCTCTAACCTCAAGTTGGGGAAAAGGAGGGGTCGGTAGAGAAATGGGTTAGGGTACACTAACCATGTATATATTAACTAGGATTACCAGGCAATTAAACCATAAACGGCCAAGTGACTGGTCCTGGAATTGGTCAGTTTTGGACAGAATGTTTTTGTTCCCACCACCAGACAAGTCAAGGGCAAAGGGTGGTTGTAACCTGTCAGCTGAGAAGGAAGCTAAGAGGAGGAGTGGCATCCGGTGAAGCCTCTTTATGATACCAGAAAGAACCAGGGGTCTTGCTAGATGTTCCCATGCCGTCCAGGCTTCAGGTCATAGCACGGATAAGGAACTTGACTGGCCAGGAGGTGCCGGGAATCACAGACCCAAAGAGAGAGCCCCTTTCCAGCCTCTGCTGAGGAGTGTCCTGCTTTAGATCAGGCAGTCCTCCATGGGAAGAGTTGTCTAGTTCACTAGGACTCCGGAGCAGCTGAATAGAAATTAAAAACCTGAATTCCCAAATAGAGCTCCTCACACAACAAAGGCCTGGGACATGCCTTTACTGAGTTTAGTGTCTCCTTAAAGTTGTCTAAGGGCGCTTTTACACGACCCCTAAGATCCGCTGGTCTCTTAAATTCGGACCAGCGATCTTAGGGGTTTGTCGCTCTTCGTGCGTCTCCACGCTGGCTGCTGGCTGCGTGAGGGAGGGAGGGAAAAAAAAGGACAAAAGAAGAAAACCTTACCTCCCCTGTGCCGGTGGGAGCTGCCAGGTGACTTCCTGGTTGCTCTTAAAGGGGCGGGAGGCAAAGAACAAAAACAAAAAGAAGCGAGGAGAGCCCAGCACATCCGCATTAAATAATTTTCACCATCAAAGAGCAGGTACAAGAAAAGTGCAGCTGGGTCGCGCTTAGGTGGGCGGGGTCGCACTTAATTGTCTGCAAACTCCGGACCTGGTGGGGAAACATTTTTAAGGTCCGGAGCTTGCAGCCCTTTGCCGCAGAGCTTAGGGGTCATGTATAAACGCCCTAAGCTGTTGTCCCACGTACCAGGCATGGGATGTTCTGGGGAAACGTTAGTAGGTTTTGGGTAGGACCTCCCTCCCTTTGTACTTCTGCCAGGTGCGCAGCCAGGGAACAGCATGTGAATTCACCTGGGACAAAAGGACATCTGTGCATTGTCCCACACCTTCCTTTGCTCAGGTGGGGGAAAACCTTCCCTCCCACTCTGCTGGGTGTGACCTGCATTGTTGAGCCTCCTTAATCTATGGTGTTCCCAGTAAGATGGTGGCCGATGGTGGTCTTCACCTGAGCAATTCTATGCATGGTGCTGGGGGGGGGGGGGGCAAACGGGAGGGGCAGGGCAGCAGCCTGACAGTCTGTGCAAAGCGGCACATTGCTTCTCCTGGCATAAGGGTTGCCGCTTCAAAGTGAGATTCCTCTCTCTGCCCCAAGTGGAGGGGGAAACTGTATCTTCTACCTGGAAACACCCCCAAAAAAGGATTGCCATGACTCAGAACTGACTTGATGGCACAGGATTACTTCTCTGTTACGTGCTGCTTAGCCCTTTTTAGAGATTGCCACACTTTGAGTGGAACAGAGAACCTGATGCCAATTAAGGGGAAAGCCCTGACTCATCTCCCTGCAGCACAGCATCCCCCCTCCTGGGCCCGAGAAGCACGCCCGGGGCGCAGGTGTCTCAGCAACAGCATCTGTCCTAATTCTTAGCCAAGTGCCAGGTTCCCTCTTCTGCCTTATTAGAAGAGAACAGCACAGCTTGGCCCTGGCCTCCAGGACAACAGGCCGCACGCAAGGCAGGGGCAAAGAGACAGAAAGCAGGGGGTGGGAGTGGGGAGTCCTCCCCGCCCTCCGTCTCCTGTGCCTGCGAGAGAGGTATCTGCAGGAGCTCCCACTGTTGGGTCCTGCCCCCCCCCATGTTGGCACAGGGGCTGGTCACCCCACATGCACGTGTAAGTCCAGTCACGGGGGGAGGGGGGAGGGGGGCTAATGCCTCCTGCTGCCACAGATCGCCTGCTTCCTGAAAGGGTAGCAAATATTTACTCTTTAAATATATTCTTGTTGCATTTTCATTGCCAGGGTTGGGGGGGGTCATGGTATATTTATTTATTTATTTATTTATTTATTTATTTATTTATTTACCTGCTTGTTTATTTTCTCCAGAATAGAACTGCCACTTAGGGGTGCTGTGCTGGGTTAGGTTTCAGCTTTTCACATTGTTGGGTGCAGGCATGACATTTCCAGCGGCCCCCCTGCTTGCAAGTGAGAGGGAGCTCCATTCCCCCCCCCCCCTCCATTTCAGGTAGTCAAAAAAGCCTTATCAGACTAGGAGGAGGGAACAAGTAGGCTACCACATGGCTCAGTCCTATACCCAGTGCTCTTCAACACTTTTATTAATGACTTGGATGAAGGAGTGTGAGGAATACTTATCAAATTTGCAGATGATACAAAACTGGATGAAATACCTAATACCTTGACATACAGAAACAAAATCTGAAAAGACCTTGGCAGGCTGAAGCACTGGGCTGAAAACAACAGAATGAAATGTAAAAGGGATAAGAACCAAGTTCTACACCTGGGGAAAGGCGGGGCAAGGAGGAACAAATATGCAGTTACAAGATGAGGGATACTTGGCTCAGCAACACTGGGATCAAGAAGGGTCTTGAGATTGTTATAGATCACAAGCTGAATACGAGCCAGCAGTGTGACGTGACTGCTAAAAAGGCCCATGTGATTTTAGGCAACATTAACAGACATACAGTCTCCAAATCCCATTAAATAGTCATTTCCCCTCTATTCAGCACTGGTTAAGCCTCCTATTGAATTGTGTGTCCAGTTCTGGACACCGCACTTCAAGGAGAATGATGAGCAAGTAGAACAAGTTCAGAGGAAGTCAACAAGGATGATCAGGTAACTGGGAATCAAACCGTCGGAGGAACGAGCTGGAAGGAGTTGGGCCTGTTTAAGCCTTGAGTGAAGAAGAACGAGGGAAGCCGAAGGGTGGCCGTTGGAAGGCAGTCGTGCAGAAGAGGAAGAGCAGGGACTGTCCTCCATCATCCCAGAGCGCAGCAGAATATGGAATTAGGGGCTCAGGTTACAGGAAGCCAGATTGAGGCTGGATGTTATTAAGCAAATGCAGTACATTCTCACCAGTTAGAGCAAGATGGCAGTGGAGGCAATTCCTTAGGGAGGCGGTGAGCTCTCCAGGGCCAGCAGGCCTTCCAGGGAAACCTGGACCGCCATCGGTCAGGTCGGCTTTGATTTGGATCCCTGCCTTGAGGCCCCCTCCCCCAGGGTGTGTGTGTGGACTCGATGGCTTTCTAGAGCCCTTCCAAGTGACTCTGTGATGGCCCCAGACCAAGATACCTTTTACCACTCAGTTTGACTCCATAGCTGGCCTGACCCCATTTCCATGTGTTCAGTGAAAACTTAAGCAAAAGGCCTTCAGTTTTGCCCCATCCAAAAGTTCCATCATAAAGTGTCCCCCTGCTGGCATCATCACATTTTATTGTTTAGTTGCATGGTAAATTCAGTTTAAATGTGTCTCTTGAGACATCACTGGTGATTCTGGTGGCATTCTTTTGCCCACAGAAAAGGGTTGCAAAGGTGGGTTGGGGGGGGGAGTTGCAGATGAACTGTGGATAACTGTAAAGGCATCACTCCCCCTCCCCTCCCTTGCCGCCAATTGGGACTTGCCTTTAAACATATCTAAAACTTCAATGGGCGTGCCTGGGGCAGGGCAGTTTTCTGCCCTCCTAATCTCTGGGACTGGGGATTAAATACCACCAAGTGGCTTTTGGTTTACTTCAGAGGTGACTCATGGCTCCTGGAGGTCTCCAGGAACAGCCCCAGCCTCTCGCTCCCCTGGATGTTGCTGGAGTGGCAGCAGAGGTGAGGGGCACTTCAGTCTGATGAGGCCGGGGCTTCCCCAAAGAGCCTTGGTGCCCACATGCACCCCTACGCTCCATTTCCCCCCAAAAGAGGAGTGTTAGGGAGATGACTAAGCAAGAATCTGGCTTCGTAAACAGGGATCAGTCACCAAAGACTGTACATCCAGCCGCCTGGCGGGTGACCCGTCACAAAGGTTCCATCCAAACAGAGCACTGTGTTTTATGGCTTAATGGCATGGCCGGCTCAGCCTGTGTGTGTGTGTGTGTGTGTGTGTGTGTGTGTGTGTGTGTGTGTGTGTGTGTGTGTGTGTGTGTGTGTGAGAGAGAGAGAGAGAGAGAGAGAGAGACTGTGTGTGTGTGTGTGTGTGTGTGTGTGTGTGACAGAGACTGTGTGTGTGTGTGTGTGTGTGTGTGTGTGAGAGAGAGAGAGAGAGAGAGAGAGACTGTGTGTGTGTGTGTGAGAGAGAGAGAGAGAGAGAGAGACAGAGACTGTGTGTGTGTGTGTGTGTGTGCGCGCGCGCGCGTGCCACTAACCGCCTTCTTGCCTGAAAGGGCTCAACCCCAGCTCAGCAATCCTGTGACCCAAACAAAGGAAGACAGATGTGAAGGAGAAGGTGAGGTCTCTGTAAAGCAGGAGTGAAAAATATTTGGCCCTCCAGCTGTTTTGGAACCACAACGCACACCAGCCTGGGTGGGTCTCAGGGAGAGCACCGCAGGGTGGTTTCAGGCAGCCCTGGAAAGGTTTTGCTCAGGTTTGGGAACGGAAGCCGAGGGTTGTTGGCTGGCACCCAAGGGAACAGCTGGGCACCAGTAGTTGCATAAGGCAGTTGCCTCCCCTCCCCTAATGGTAGCGCAGGCCCTGGAAGAGACGCCGGAAGAAATCACGTTCGGCTCCCGTGTGGGCCAGTGTGACCTCCTAGGTGGGCGTTATTGATCACAAGTGCCTGGCTAATGGCCCCAAAGGTCTGGGTGGCCATTTTGCACACATCCCGCCAGGCCCCTGGTCATCCGCGCTGGCCTCTGGCCCAACGGAAGCTGGCAGCTGGGAATGTGCGGCTGTTGAGTCGGAGTCAGCTGAATGTGTTCCATCTTGCTGTGACTCAGGGCTCCACCCCAGGAGGAGAAAAACGAAATGTTTGCGGCATCCAAGCAATTAATTCTCGTACGAATGTCAACAACAGATTGTTCTGTTAAACGGCTTATGTTCAGAATGTTGCCAAAGGGGCTGGTGGGGGAAGAACATGTTGTTTCAAAATAATATTTTGACTGATTCAAATTTAGGAAAAGAATCTACTTTGATGCTCAGTTGTCTGAAAGGATGGGTCTTTTCCATCATGTTGAGCCTCCCTTCTCCACTCCAAAGAGCAGTTACTGTCCATGAGCACCTCTTGCTGTTGCCGTTGGCACGTGTGGGCAGATATCTTCTTTTCTTGGTAGAAAAGGGATGAGCATGGACACCGTTGAGTCTGAGAAGAGCAGGCGCCATCTCCTTCACCTTCCCAGCAGCAGGAGAGCTCCTCCCGCACCATAGCACGTGTGCCGCAAGACAGAGAGACCAGCAGTAGGTTCCCTTTAACTGCCCCCACTGCCCCGCCGTGGGGGGCAGTGCTGGGTGTCCGTTCGCCCGTGCCTCCAGCTCCCTTGCAGAAACTACCTGGCCTTTCCACGTGGCGCAGCTTGGCCCAGATTCCACCCTAGCAGCCACTGCCGCTCACTCTGAAGAGGGACAGTTAATTTAGGAGAAGCTGTTATGGGAACGGAATGGCTAGCCAAGTAAATAGATCAGATGAGCGCATCCCAGTACGACAGGGCCCGGGGCCAGGAATACTCAGCTGGGCAGAGAGAGAGAGAGAGAAAGAGACGGAGGAACTGCAGAGGTCCTTGCACGACAGTGAGAACCTCCGTGGAAGCTGTTGCTGGGGGTGTTTTAAAATGTTTTTCTACACAACAATGAATGTGAAGGCCTTAATAGCAATAGTAGTAGCAACATGGAGGAGGAGGAGGAGGAGGAACACATGACTGATGACGCTTGAGGTACTTGTCTGTCTTCCCTATCCCCAGAAGATGAGCTCTAACGGAGAAGACAGACAGAAAATTCACACTTTCTCTTATACTTTTCTATGGAAGAAACTGTTTTGTTTCCAGAGTGAACTTTCTTCTGCTACAACATTTTGAAGGGCTGCTAAGGTCACCCAAGCAGGCAGTTCCCGGTCAGTCCCTTGACTCCCCCGAAACCAGTGGCTCCCAGCCTGGCGGAGCTCAGGTCTTCTTGCAGCAAAAGCCCTGCTGGAAGCCTTTGGCCGCCACCACCCCCCAGGGCTGGTCAGGAGGATTTGCAGGAGCTGCAGCCCAAGAAGACCATCTGGGGGCTCAAGATTGGGAACCGCTGCCCCTAGATTCTGCAAACGAACCGCGTCACACAATCAAGGGCAAGGGGGAAACCCCACTATTTTTGGCTGTGATGTTGTTTGTCAACTACAGTAGTGACTCTGTCGAAAAGGAAGAGAGGCTTCAGCCTCTGGTTACCCCCGCCTTCCGGTTCTTTGCCTCTGACCAGTCTCTTTCGGATTGGAGAGGCCTTCAACTGGGGAGCAGGGGAATCGGCAGAAAGAGGACTGCGCTCCCCTGCTTTTAAAAAGGGCCTGCGGAATACAAGAAACCAAGGTGGCTAACATGAGCTGGGTTTTCCGCAGTGCTTGGTTTGGATAAAGCAGCCCTTCAAGGCCGCGGCTGCTTGGTGTGCGCAGGCAGCTTTTCTCAGGGCCTGCTGTGTGCAGCACCCTTAATTGCTTGTCACAGAAACCCATTGTGGAGACCAGTTGGAAGGGGACTGGTCCTCCTTGGGTACATAGGACAACACAGTGTTCTGCAGAGAGTCCCAAGTGCTGCAGCAAAGGCTGTCCACCCTGAGAGGACTGCATGACTCTGAAGCAGCCTCTCGACTGGAAGTGAGAAGGAGAGGAGGGGGCGTAGTTCCTTTGGTGGCTTTTGGGGGGTAAATGAAGGGGTTTTAGGGGTGCAGGAGGCATCCAAGATCAAATCAACCCTCCAATACTCTGCACTGGTGAAAATAAAGGTCAAGACCAGTTGAAGCCGATACAGGACTTGCCGGCAGTGCAGCCGAATATCTCTACAGCATCATTCTAATGGGATTGTTTTGTTTATTGGTTTGTGAATTGCCTCTCTGCTCAACAAGGGCTCGGAGTGATTTGCAATAAGACTGTGAAAACAAGAAAATATGGATAAAACCTACACCTAAAACAGAACGGATAAAATACACCTTCTGAAATGAAAGCCTGGCATTCATCCGCAGGTGTTCAGGAAGGGATTGGGCTCTTTCTTTCTGAACCAACTGTTTAAAGGCCCATAAAAGGGGGAACACAATAACCCACCCACCCCCATGCAGAATATTCTACACTTGCAGTGCTGCTATTCAGCAGACCCTGGCTTGTGTTCTCAACTATTCCACATCTCTAGGAGGTGAGGCAAATAACAGAGCTTTGGGCCACAATGTTCCAAGCTGAGTCATGAAGGAAGCAGCATTATTTCAGATGCCCCAGACTGAAAAACCTACAAGGCCTTTCCAGGTAAGCAGAAACAAACAGGACACCTGCACTTCAGTATCACTATCATGGAATGCTATGGAATGCCCTCCCGAGTGAGATCCGCCTGGCACTGACGCTGATGACATTTCGGCGCCAGACAAAAAGCTTCCTGTTCCAGACGTTTTAAAACTGATATGACATAGAGTGTGGGTCCTAATGGCATTTTTACTGTAATGTAATGCATGTCCTGGGCTAGCCTCCCAGGCAGCACAGTAGTAGGTACGGTTGCCTGGGCTTAAGGGACCAAATGAAGTCTCAGAGAATGGCAGTGCTTCCACAGCTCTGCAGACAAGGAGAAACCCCCCACCCTGGGGGGAGGGTTAGTTGGCTCTGGTGGCCAATGACCTTTGCCTGTGGTTTGTGTGGGAGCTTTCAGTCCTGGCCACCTGCCCCCTCATTTCCCCCCACATGCGCCCCAAAACCTTCCGTAATCAGCAGCTACTTGCCTTTCATCTGGGGTGACTTGCCGCTGATTGTGACACCCTTCACAACGAGGCAAGCAGAGCTGCTCAACAGGATTTCAGTCAGCGGCTCATGGTACGTCCTCCGTGCTTGCTCATGTTGGCACAGGACAAAGCCAGGCATCAGCGGAAGGGCTGGGGAGAAAGTGGGTGTGTGTGCCTGCCCACAACTGGGCTGGCCATCTGCGCTCTAGAGAAAGCCAGGGAGTGAAGCCCCAGCAAAAGGCCAGGAGGGAGAGCAGCGTGGCCAGTGGCCACCCTCTGCTACTCCACAAAAGCCCATCCTCTAACCACAAACGTGGGCCCTGCAATGCCTGGGGATTTAGGGAAAGGCGGCACTGGAAGACTCGAGTGCCAAGGTCAAAGGACAAGAACAAAAGACCCCTCTCGTTTCCCTTCATGAGTGCGATGCCACCAGAGCTTGGGAAGGCTTCTGGGCGATGCTGGCTGGAGGTGGTTTCGGGGAGCAGGAGCCCAAGAAAGCTGGGGTCCAAGGAGATCTGCCCATCCTGCCCTTTTTCGTTCCCGCTTGGCAGCCGTGAATGGGTGGCCTCAGCCCAGCCCAGCCCAGCCCAGCCTGCCTCCAGGACTGTTTCAAATCCTGCAGCTTCTGGCCCATTCATTCCCAGTCGCTCCGGGGATTGGTGAGTTGGCTTCGATGTTGAAAGAACTGGGAGGGGCCTTCGCCGGGCTGAGCGCTGGCCTCCTCCCCGCATTTAAATGCCAGGAGGGAGCACTCTTGCCAGTAGGAGGACCGGCAGTGGAGCCAGGACTGGGGCTCCTGTCAGAGCCACTGGACTTTCCTCTGCTCGGCAGACCACCGCTGGTTTTGACACCCACCCACCACCATCGTCTGCTGGCCCTTTTCATCTGCTCTTGGGTGACTGTTTTAAAATTCAGCAAGTGAATTATCCTTTGGATAACTTCTTTTTTAACCTCTTAGGAAGCCAGCATGAGATTCAAGGGACTGCAAAGTAGCTGCAGCCATGGTAAGTGGATCTGCCTACTAATAAGTCCCTTATCCTAATTGAACAAGCAGACGGATTAAGCAAGGGAGGGAGGGAGGGGTTGTTATAATTTTGAAACAGGACTTCCACTTGTGCCTCTCCAGAGAGAGAGAGAGAGAGAGAGAGAGAGAGAGAGAGGACAGACAAAATTAGGTATAATGACTAGCATCTAAGGGCATTTATACACGACCCCTAAGCTCCGCGGCAAAGGGCTGCAAGCTCCGGACCTTAAAAATGTTTCCCCACCAGGTCCGGAGTTTGCAGACAATTAAGTGCGACCCCGCCCACCTAAGCGCGACCCAGCTGCACTTTTCTTGTACCTGCTCTTTGATGGTGAAAATTATTTAATGCGGATGTGCTGGGCTCTCCTCGCTTCTTTTTGTTTTTGTTCTTTGCCTCCCGCCCCTTTAAGAGCAACCAGGAAGTCACCCGGCAGCTCCCACCGGCACAGGGGAGGTAAGGTTTTCTTCTTTTGTCCTTTTTTTTCCTCCCTCCCTCACGCAGCCAGCAGCCAGCGTGGAGACGCAGGAAGAACGACAAACCCTTAAGATCCCTGGTCCGAATTTAAGGGACCAGCGGATCTTAGGGGTTGTGTAAAAGCGCCCAAAATTAGGTATAATGACTAGCATTTAAATAGAAACACACTACCTCTGGCCCTGGGGAGACACCTGTGGCCAGGTGAGGAGTGTTTGCCTGTTCCTAGCCAGGTGCTAGAAGGGGATCCACCACATGATGAAGGTCCTTCCTCTGGTGGCTTTTTGTGGCTTTCGGTCTTTGAACTGGAGGTGGGCGGAAGAGATTCCAAAGAGAGAACCCACCCTCTCTTGAGTGGGGTTCACAGGCACCCCGCTTTTACAGCTGGAGAATAACATAAAGATGGATACAATCTAGAAAACGGCTCGAAAATGCACATGCCTGCTTGCAACTATGACATTCTTTAGGTGTCCCTATTAATGAGGCAAGCATTTAGACCAGTAGTTGTGCTTAACCTCTGATTATTGTAAGCCCTTTTGTTTATGCAATGTAACTGGGGTGTGTGGGAGGGTGGACTGGCACACCTGGGGGGGGGCGCTTACAATTGCAAGATCTGTCAATGTACGATCAAGGTTGAGCAGATACTTGGGGAACTGTTAGAAATGTTGTATGTAGCAATGCATATAACATGAAGGCTATTCCACCCTCAGTACTGAAGCTTTGGGAAGAGGTTCTGGGCAGGATTACAAATGCTTACATATTTATTTGCACGACTTTTTAAAATTGCTCCTTCATCCCCACCATCAGACATCAAGTTCATCACATCCTTTTAAAAAACAACATAGGGTGGGTTGTCTCTACCATATAAAGATCAGGTCTTTTAAGATCAGGACGTATCGGGTGGTGCCATGGCATCATCACGATGGAGCCTCTCTCGGTGGCAGAAAGGTCTGGAGCTCACCTTCCAGGCAAAGGCTTTTAGAGTCAGAACAAAAAGTGACGGTGGCATCTGAGGCCAGGTTGCATGAATGCAGTGGTTTCCTTGCCACCGCTGGTATTACCAGTGTAGCATCCTGCATGTCACATCTAGTCTCTTCTGCTTTTGGCCAGGCAGGATGGGTCCCTCAGCGGAGGGAGTGCTCAGGACCTCCACTCAGGGCTGGGAAACCATCCTGTTTAAGTCCCCAGTGGGCAGCCAAAGTGGGCAATACGACTGGGCGAGGTCAGCAAAAGGTCCAACTAAGGGTAGGAGAGAGAAGTCCAAAAAAGCCCTTGTTTGGCTCCGCGTAAGGCAGCTTTCTCTGGTCTTCCATCTTTTGATGGTAGCAGCTTTCTTTGTATGTTTTTCCCTGCCAAAACTCTGAGTTGACAAGAGTCACAAGTGGGCCCTGCTGTATCTTCTCACCTGTCCACAGGCTGCTCTTGTGTAGATCTGCCGAGGGCAACCTGGTCCCTTAGAAACCTACCCACTTCTCTTCTCTAGTCTTCTGTCCCTAAGATGCCATGGCTCTTGCGACTCTGCGGTCTTCCTTGGGATGATTTGTGAGGGGGTTCCCTCCTCTGGACTCTTCTACTGTTTGTTTGTTTGTTTGTTTGTTTGTTTGTTTGTTGGTTGGTTGGTTGGTTGGTTGGTTGGTTGGTTGGTTGTCAAGTATTTCTGCAAACCTGAGGTTCCCCATGTGTAGATGTGTGTGCTCTGACATCTCTGCCAGGTTTATCATTGGTCCCATGTTTGTTCTGTTTCTGAGAGCACTCCCTATTCAAGTCCACCACCAGAGAGAGGGGTCTCTTGTCCCTGGAGGCTGTCACATGGAAGAAACACAATCTGCTTGTATCCTGTTCACTAGACCCTTCAACGGCCTTGTAGCAAAGAATGCAAAATGGACAGCAAGGGAGAAGCAGCCATTGCACGGGTTGCCACGTGAAGTGGAGGGCAGGGCTCCTGTGCCTCTAATAGCCACCCTGGGTCCCCGTTGGCTGCCCCAGAGGACAGAAATATTTCAGCCATGTTGCTTGCATAACTAGCTACATCGGCTCAAATGGCATCTTCTGAACCCTGCTCTCTGTTTCATATGGTCATCCCAACCACAACAACCCCCCCCCAGCAGCCCACATCGGAGAAGATCAGCTCCCACAGACCCCTAGTTGGAACTAGAGAAGTACTGGTACAGTGGTACCTTGTATAACAGACAGCTTGTATAACAGAAAATTTGTACAACATAAAAAATTCCAGAGATAGGGGAAATTTGCTTAACATAATTGCCTATGGGGAAAATCCGTACAACATAAAAATGGGATTACTCTGCTTTCAATGCATTCCTATGGGAATTTGTATAAAGGAAAATTTGCTTAACATAATTTCATTTGGAACGAATTAATTCCTTTATACAAGGTACCACTGTATATGCCCACCCAGCCACCCAGCCACCCCAAAGTGTGCAGTGTATGAACTGCAGGGACACAGATGAGAACGTCAAAAGTAGCTTCTCTGAAATTTACTTTAAAAAAACCAAAACTAAACCCCCAGATTTCAGCCTTGCAGCCTGGGTATCCTTAAGCTGAACTCCCAGATCGAGTCAAGGGATTAGCTGCTGAAAATCCAAACCAACCTTGTAACAAAACCTCACCATATCTGTCCTTAAGGGACCAGAAAAGAGAAGTTTGCTGTCCAAACTACAAATGAATTTATGTAACCTCGTCTAAAGCATTCACAAAATGTTCTGGTGCTTAAGAGGATTGTTCTACTTAACGGGTGAGATGAAAATATTTCTTTCCCTCATTTGCAACCCCGCTTGAAGGTCAGGAACAGTCGGTAGAGAGATCTCTGGAAAAGACAACATTTAAGCTTTTAAATGTGTGTGTGTGTGTGTGTGTGCGCGCGCGCTGAGGGTTCTGTTGGTTGAGGTGAGGTCAGGGGGCTCCTTTTTTGGCTCCCTTGCCTTGGAGTTGGCTTTACCAGCCTGCGTAAAAACAAAGCTTTATTCCTGCAGGGGCTACATTAGTCCCCCCCCCCAACGTTCTGCTGCCTGAGGCCAAAGACCTGGTGTTGCCCATTTGCCCATCTTCCCTGGCGGACAGCAGAACTGGGCAATGGAAAGGCAGGCTTGGGGCAGGTGGGTCTAAGGTGCACTTCCTACTGCTGTGTCCCCCAGGAGAAGAAGGGCAGGGAGCACCCACGGCCACCCTTTCTTCCACTTGGCTGGCTGCCCTCCTTCTCTCTAATGGCAGGACCAGCCTCTTTGCCAGTAGAGACTCTCGGGAGCGTCCAGAAAATCCAGAGGGGCTCTCCTTCTCCCTCCCTCCCTCCATCAGGGGTGATCTTTACTAACCCCAAGTCACTGACCGACCATGGATCAGCTCCTTTTGCCAGGCAGTTCAGGTTGGTTTGTTTTTTAACATTACCAAAGTAAGTGCACATCTTGTAAATGCAGAGCTTAGAACCTGCCCCCCCTTGGCAGAGGACCACCCCCCCCCAGTCCTCTAGAAACAGAGGCTGAGCAAAGCAGCTTTTCCAGGCCCCCTGAAGCAGCCGCTGCAAATGAGACCCAGGCTCTGTGGAGCCCTCTCGGTTGAAACCCCAGCCCCAATGCCGTGGGAAAGGCAAAGAGCTGGGGGGCCGGGGGGCAATGCAAGTGCAAGGGCAGCCAGGTGGCCGACCCACCAAAATAGCAGCAGCTCCACCGCCGCTGCCACCCTGTCCAGGCCCTCACAGGCTTCCCTGCAGGACTAAGAAAAGGCTCCTTTTTAAAGCAATAGCCACTCCTCTGCAAAATCTGCCTCCTGCACTTCTAAGCTAACATATGCAGGGTTTTTTTGTTTTTTTTTGTACAAGCCCGATTGAGCTCCCTCTCTTCTTGTTTCTGCTCATCCCCTCCCGTCCCCTTTCAGCTGTGGTCCCACGGTGTAGGTTTGGTCTCCTTGGCCTCTTCACTCCCACCCGCGGTTGCCCTGGCCATGCTCAGGACGGAGGAATGGCTGGGAGGCAGCCTCCCAAGAGCGGTCAAGGAACTGCCCTTGGCCCAGCCTAGGCAGGAGTGGAAAGGGAGGCCGAAGACCTTCAAGGCCAGATGGTCCCAGGGGGCCCATCGGCCCCCACCCCACCCCCAAGGCATTCCCAATCCCAGCTTTACAGACACCCCCCTCTCCCCTTGAGTCAGCCCATGTTTTGGTCCTGGTTCATCTTGTGCCGGTGCTGCCGTAAACTGTGAGTAAAATAATACTCCCCTCACCCCGGGGGCCTCAAGAGGGGGTGGAAATTTTCCATTCTCTCTTTGCCACTTCATTGGGTTACTGCACTTGCCACGGTGGTGTCTTCATAGGCATTGCACTGCACGGCCAGAGATTTCTCCAGCCCAGTCCCTGATTTACAATCCAGCTTCCATTTTATATTGCACCATCAAAAGCTCAATTGACCCTTGAAAAAGCAATACTGTACGTGGATTTTGACCTGTAGCAGGTTATAACTCCATTCCTGGAATTCTTTTACTCTAGGAATAAGTATAACTAGAGGTTTTATTTTATTGCTTTATTGGCAGGCTTTGGAAGGGTTGTCTCTGTGCTGCTCGGAGGAGTTCACCTGTAAAAGAGGTGGGAAGCACCAGCAGTGGGACGGATCCTCCTGGCCAAGGAGGAATGTGCTGTTTGGATGCTTCTCTGTGTAAAAGACAATATTCAGAGGAGGTTGGCCTCTGTAGGCAGACTCTATACTGAAGTCATAAGAATTAAAAAAGCTTATAAAAGTTATTTTAAAAAAATAAACAGTGAAGGACCATACTGGATGATGTTGGGTGGGTGGGTGGGGAAGAGATTCTGAAATTACCCTTCCAAAAGCAGGAGGCGGAAGAGGAGACAATAATGACGTTTCCCAAGGTTTGCAGGATGAAACCAATGCCAGCGAAGGCAGACCTCCACAGGGCTTGGGGATTACTATGCATGAATCATGTTGTCTGCCTTTCTTTTTTTCTACTGCACTTCCTAGGGCCTAGGCCACCTTCCTCCTGGCAACGGAACTCAAGCTGGCTGAAATCATCTGTCCTGAAGCAGCTGCTAAATGCGGCACTTTTCATTTATCTTAAGGCAGGCATGCCCAAACTTCGGCTGTGTTGATGTTTTGGACCACAACTCCCAGAATTCTAAGCTTAGATTGCCAATGGCAAAGGACTGTGGGAGTTGTGGTCCAAAAGATCTGGAGGGCTGAAGTTTGGATATGCCTGTCTTATGGGCAGCAGCAAAGCCCAGGACAGGGAGGCAGGCTGCTTGGGCGGGTGGGTCGTGGTCTCCCGAGTGCCAATCTCTGCTCCGAAATGGTGCCAATGGTGTGGCCTGGACTCCCCAATTGCAGATTTTGTCTGGTTAGCTAGTGGAGAGATTGAGAGAGAGAGAGAGCTCGTTCCTGTTACCAGATCACAAAGCCAGAATTTCCTTCACAGCTCATCCTGGCTTATACTCATGTAGCAATGTCAGCAAGAAATGTGTAAGGTGTAATTGATGCTGAATTCTTGTTGGTAACTAAACCCAAAGCCCCTCATCCCCCCCCCAAAAAAAACTCCCACATTTCTGCAGAAGAGTAAAGCATCTTCCGATAGCAAGGAGCCGATGGGGTGATAAAGCAACAGCATCTGGCTGCACTTGCCTACATCTGCACTTGCCGTTGCCTTTACGATCCTGCTGCACTGAAAGCCAATTTAAAGGATTTCAGAAAAGTATGTTTGCCACCAAGGGAGCTTTTCCCCCTGCAGTCCACAGACATTGGGATCATTATTCACTGCTTCCTGGCAATGATTTCTGCTGCATAGTTCAGTCTGGTGGTAATTAAACCGCACTTACGTTGCATCTATGACTAGAAGTTTGCTCCACCAGAAAGCTAGACAGAGACTGCAGCTATAAAATGCCAAAGGAGTCAATAATTTACTGGCCACGTGAAAATAAGCACAATTAAATGTGCTTATTGCCAGCGGTAAGTCTTCCCTCATCCCAGCCTCTGGATATTTAGCAAAGCCAGACCAGCAGAAATCTCTGCATACCGATCTCAGATGTGTTGTCAGGTTTTTCAGTCCCGTGGCCTTGATCTTTAATGCAAAGATGATGCAAATATCTTCCTTTTGGATTCTGGCAACTGGAGAACTTTCTGGAAGGAATCTTGAGGAAGCCACATTTCCTTCTTCTGCATTGGGAAACATTCTAGTCCTGATTACAACGCCATGTATCCTACCCCACTCTCTGAGCATGATGGGATTTTACTGGAATTCATTAGGCTTGAATTTATTTATTTATTTTATTTATGAGTGTTTTACCCTGCCTTTCTCCTTGGTGGCTTACAATAGAGAGGGACAATGTACAGCCCAGAACCAGTTAAGACATTTTCAAGTTTAGGAACAGGGGCTTAGTTAGTTAGTTAGTTAGTTAGTTAATAATTTATTGGTTAGTCCCATGGCCATGTCAACCAACAAAAAGACAAACTATAAAATACATTAAATTACACACAACACTACGGGTACACTACAATAAAAATTCAGAATAGTCAGAAGTCATATATGTAGATCTCCTTTACAGGGTACTCCAATTTGTTCGATGTATTGTGTTCTTAAAGCTGCTGCTTTAATTATAAACTTGGCTTAATTATAAACTTGGCAAGAACAGGGAATTAAAAGAGGCATCTTACAACATTAAAAGGTAACATTAAAGCTACCAAGAACACATAAAAATTCCATTGTGAGGGATGGAAAACACTAGTGTTCTTATGAAATCAGTCAATGCAATCATGCATGGTAATCCATCTAAAAGTCACGTAATAGGTAGTCCATCATTCAGGGAAAGCTTGCTTGAAGAGAAGGTCTTTGTCTGTTTCCGGAAGGACAACAGAGATGAGGAAGTCTTCGACTCTAGTGGGAGGGAGTTCCAGAGTCTGGGCACAGCAGTTGAGAAGGCCCTTTCATGGGTTCCCATGAGACATACCGTGTTTCCCCAAAAATAAGACACTGTCTAATATTTATTTTTTCTTAAGAAGACACACTAGGGCTTATTTTCAGGGGATGTCTTACTTTTATTAAGTATAATATGCTTGAATGTCAGCCCTGCACACAACCATAGCCATGCCCATCACTAGATCTTATTATCAGGGTAGGGCTTATATTTAACAAATGCATAGAAATCCTGTTAGGGCTTATTTTTTTTGGGGGGGGGAGTCTTATTTTCGGGAAAACAGGGTACCTGTGAAGGTGGTGGGATGGAAAGAAAGGCCTTGCCTGATGACCTTAACACCCAAGTCGGTTCATACTGTGAGATTCAATCTTTGAGGTAGCTACGACCCAGGTCGTATAGTGCTTTTGTAGGTCAAGATCAGCACCTTGAATTGTGCCTGATAGCTGATTGGCAGCCAGTGGAGCTGCTTTAGTAGGGGTGTAATGTGATCTCTGTAACCCGCCCCAGTCAGCAATCTGGCTGCTGCATTTTGGACCCATTGAAGTTTCCTTAGACTTTCCATCGGTAGCCCCACATTTAATGGTGGATGGATATAGAACGGTAAAAACAGATAAGAATACTGCTGTTGAGTTGGACGGAATCCCAGTGGCCATCAAGTCCAACTGCCTCTGAACGCAGGGAAACCCACATCCACCCTGTCATGGAAAGCAACCAACCTCACTCTCTAAAAGCCTCCAACAAAGGTGAGCCCACCACCTTCTGAGGCAGAAGGGTCTTCCTTGTGTTTAGTCAGAGTCTTTCTCTTCTCATGGAGAACCAGCATGGTGCGGTCGTACAGATGTTGGACTGGGCCTGGACTTGGGAGACCAGGGTCCACAAAATCCTCCCTCGGCCCTTCTATCTTGTTTACATGTTTGCCTGGATTGTCTTCCACTAAATACCCTCAGAGCTGCCTAGATGCCCTAAGCGTCTCCGATCTCGCCTGATTTCAGAAGCTAAGCAGGGTCGGCCCTGGTTAGTACTTGGATGGGAGACCTCCAAGGAATACCAGGTGCTGTAGGTGCCTGGAGTAGGAACTGGCAAACCACTCCAGTATTCCTGCCAAGAAAACTCCATGGATATGGAGTCACAAAGAGTCAGTCACGACTGTAACAATACAACACAAATACCCTCAGATCCTTTCCAGATGCTGCCACCCATCCCCCTACTGGTGCATCTCCTTTTCCCTGCCTAAATGTGGAACTTTACATCAATACACCCGTGGCCATTGGGTTTCTGGCTGACCTTGAGCCAGCCTTTCTTAGCTTTACAGGGAGTTTTGGCTGGATCACTTGTGAGGGGGAGCCCTTTGGCAATGAGACCTCCTTTTTGCTTGGGCTGAGTCAGCTTGCCTTGCCTTGCCGGTTTTCCCAGGCGGGTGGCCTAGCTCCTTAAGGCTACTTCAGATATAGGTGATAAGGGCAGCCCCTCTTCCCCTGTCCATAATTAGCTGCTCTACTTGGGAGAAGGAGTTTTGGGAAGGGGAGGGTCTGGGAACTCCCCCTCCCTCCCTCCCTCCAGCCATGCCAGAGCTGACCCACATGCCAGAAGTTCCCAAACAGAGATGTATGCTGACCTTAACTCCATCCCTATGCAGAGAAACCTTAGAACATAATAATTCTAATGATGAGCTCAGCCCAGTCTTTCCTGGAAAATTTTGCAATTTCAATATTTTCATTAGCTCTCAGTTCCTGAATGACGAAAGGTTTGCTTCAGGGGGTGGGGTTGGCGGTATACATCTCGTGTTGTTTATGGCCAATCGGAGATATGCATGCAAGGACAGGGCACTGTCTGTCAAACATAGAGCTGCGGATCATGTTACACTATGTAGGCGCCTGTGCTTTGCTCTTAGTTTCTAAACTGGAAGGACCGGCTAGAAAACTGTGAGATAAAAACCCTCACGAGCCTTCTCATCTGGTCCCAGGCTTGGTTCTACCCCCAGCTTCTGTGGAGAGCTAAATAGGGGGTGGGAAACACACACACACACACACACACACACACACACACCGAGTGTCCCTGTACATTTGGCAGGACCCTCTGTAATTTAATTCCCCCTGCCATGGTTACAGAGCTCCCATGGGAAAGGGATTTATAGGGCTTCTGATTACATGATATTCATGTTCAGCACAAGGCATTAGGAGGAGACTGTTCAGAACTTCATGCTCCTTGTGCAAAAGTGGAAAGTAGCACCAGGGAGCACTTCGGTGCACACCCATGTTCCTACCACCTGTTTAGCTCTGGAGGTGAGGAGACAAGTGCCCCAAAAAAGGGCTCCCGTTGCATATTTGGGCTGTAAGACTTCTATTTTCTGCCTTTGCAGAAACTCTTGTGCATTTCTACGTGCCGTTTTTAAATGACGTGTCTTTTACTAATGTGTGCTTTTGTTCCACTGATCAAAATGTGTTTAGGCACAAAAGGTAGGCATTGCTTCAGCAAGTTTGGGAGGTGTCCAGATTTGCATCATCTCCTTGCTAGTCTTGGGAGCTGTGAAACAGTTCTGTTGTAAGAACCCAAACATGAACCCAGCCACCTTTGTTCCTGCCTCTTGCAGTCAGCCAGGCCAACAGTCCTGGAAACGCAAACCTTGGAGTAAGCCCTGACCAAATATGATGGGAGAGAGACTGCAGCAGCCTCCCCTGGGTCACGAGGGGTGTGTGTGTGTCTCGTATGGGGCTGATGCAGCGTTAGAAAGAGAGGGGCACTGGCTGGGCAAAAGGGGTGGGACAGATTCCTCAGGCAGAGAGACAAACCGAGTGTGCATATTTGTGTGTGTGTGTTTGTGTGTGTGTGCGTGCGAGCACCCGTTGGCCGACAGATAGAGGCAGGAGGTCGCAGGGGGTGGAAGCAGCAGGGTCAGGGTCAGCAGACATAAAAACAGGCGCGTGCCTGGGGAGAAATGGAAAACATGAGTCAGATGGAAAAACTGCATTTGAGGAAGCGGCTTCCCGTGGCACCAGAAAAGCCTGCCCTCAACATGCCGGTTTCCATTCTAACTGACTTTTAATCGCCTGGACTGTTGCCAAACATCACACCGCCGCCTCCCAGCTCCAGACCAGCCGGGTTTGGTCTAGGCTCGCGGCACCTCTAACAGCGGCGTAGCCGTGGATTCTGCCGGGCAGGTGAGTTCAGCGTGACTGCCTTCCCAGTCCGTATGCCTCCCAAAGGCTGTGCTCGTCCATATGAGCCCACCGGGGTTCCTCTCCACTAGGAGCAGGTCTTTTGTAAAACTAATAGGTCTTTGTTGCTATTCCAGGCCAAGCCACTCCAAAATATAGCGCAGAGCAAACGGGTTACTCCCAAAAGTATTTTGTTTGTTTCTGGGGGAACCTATGCACCCTCTTACTGCTGCAGGCTGTTCAGCACCAGGGTGCCCAGGGGGTGGGGGTGGGTGTGTGGAAGAAGGCAGAGGACTGCCGCCCCCTCTGCTCATCAGCAGGTTCTCCAGCACACCACAGGCCTCTCAGCAGCTGCAGCAACTGTAAGCAACAAGCTGGGAACAGACTCATCCTTGCACCATTTGCATCATCTGCCGCCCTGACCCCAGTTTACCCTCCTCTGCGAGGATGACGATGACGACCTGTATAGCACATGTCATGAACCTGGTGGCACTTTACAAAATACGTAAGGACAGTCCCTTGCCCCAAAGAGCTTTCTGTCCAGCTTACTAGTACAACGGAGACAAGAGAACCCACCACACTTACCTGTGAGTGTTGTCAAAGTCAGTTCAGAATAAATACTCACAGGGTTGCCCGCCCATTGCAGATTAAGGAACCACAGATTAAGGCTCCGGACCTAAACAGAAATAAGAAGCAAGTTCAAACCAGTGTTCAGTAGGGACTTAATCACAAATTAATTAAATGGAGTATCAGGGCTGAAGCCTTAGCAAGGGACATGAATGCCTGCCTCAATGTGGTTACAAGATAACTCATTTCTCTTTAAGGGGAAACAGGGCTTTTGTTTGTCTGTTTGTATGCTGAATGCAATGTAGCACATGGTTGCTGGTTTGCTTCTTTGTCTCAGAAGGCTGTCTCTGCCTGTGATATTTTGTTTGGTCTCATGCTCTCCAAGGCCTAAAAATGCTCCATACATCTGGTGAAAAGTGTTACAATCTATAAAAATTCCTGCTACAATAAATCAGTGTGCTTTTCAGGTGCAGGTAAAAGGTCTTTGTTACTTAGGCTGCAACAAAAAAAGTCAAATAACGGGCTGCCCTTTCGCAAACAGCGCCTGAAAAACTAAGAGCACAATCCAGCCCCAACAACTAGAACAGACCCACTGAGCAAATGGGATTCCTTAAGAGGAGGCGCCTATGAAGGCCTAAGATTGGATGGCTCTGTCCTAGCTGGGGGCTAGCATTTGAACTACCCTCCCCTTACCATTGTCAATACTGCATCTTCTTTTGTGAAGGGCCGCATGCATGCAGTTTCTCCACAATAATTTTCCAAAGGTGTGTCTGTGTGGGCCAAGTTAATTTGTGGTGGCAAATAAGCCAAGGAGTGTTATTTGCCATCTGGTTGCCCTGCAACTCCGCTTCTTCCCATGCGACCAGGGGTGGTGGGTGGTGGGAGCCTGCAGTCCAAGGGAGCCCAAGGCAAATGAAATCCTTAAGGGTTTTGGAAGGCTCGGTGTTGACCCCAAAGAGAGTGGTGTATCCACAGCCATGCTTGAGAACAGGATTGGGGGTTTGTGGGTTTGGTGCTGTAAACTTTTCATTGGGGGACCATCCCTTTAAAACCTGCTTTGTCACCCCTGCCACATTCATGCACCTTCCTTCAGAGGGAGTGGTGGGGTCTTCGCTGTGGGCCGGTGGTGGGTCCAACTCTTTGGTGAAGCAGAGTTTAGGCGGGCGTTTGTGGGTCCAGAGGAGAGAGAGGGCTGCCCGGCTCTCCTGCTTCCAAGCTCTTTTCATGGCGACTACGCGGCCTGCCAGGTGGGAGGGAGAAAGAGAAGGAGAAAGAGAGAGAGAGAGAGCCACAAGGGCCTTGGTGGAGATCAGTTTTCCACTCTTTGTCCCCAGATGAACTTTCCGGGCATTTGTTGCAAAAAAAGAACTTTGGAGGTGGTTGGTTGCTGTTTTTGACTACAACTCCCAGATTCCTCTGCCTCCTCCAGCACCACCACCACCACCACCACCACCACCCTGCTAGCTTGCCTGCCAGCCGTCCAGGGGAGCCACAAAATGGTGGCTTTCCTGCCAGACTGTGTGGCCGGCAAGCTGCGTGTGGAGTGTGGGCGTTGTAGTTGCACCCCACCCCCACCCCCCCCACCCCGAAGAGGAAGATTTTCTAGCTGTCTGAAAGGGACTGGGAGCCCCTCCCGCCCCCCTAAAAAGGGGGACTATTTCCCCCCTGGTTGGGGGAGGGGGGATTTGGGAGCGGTGGCCCCCTCCTCGCAGAGGGATGTTTCCCGCTGTCTGGGGGAGTGTGGGTGTTGTAGTCCTAAAGAGGACGGCTGGCGGGGGGGGCGATGGAGGCGAGGAGCGGTGTGTGTGCGTGTGCGTAGGCGTGTGCGTGTGCGCGTGTGTGTGTGCGTGTGTGTGTGTGTGTGTGTGTGTGTGTGTGTGTGTGTGTGTGTGTGTGTGTGTGTGTGTGTGTGTGTGTGCGCGCGCGTGTGTGTGTGTGTGCGCGCGCGCGCGCGCGCTGCTCGGGCGTCCCCAGCGCCAGGGGGCGGCCTCTCTCTCTCTCTCTCTCTCTCTCTCTCTCTGCCTGGGGGGGGGGAGAGAGAGCCCGACGTTCCCCCTCCGCCGGCTCCCCTCCCTCCCGGAGAAGTAGGCGGGTCCTCCGCAACTCCTCCCTCTCTCCCTCCCTCCCTCTCTCCGTCCTCGGGCGCCTTCTTGCGCGGGGGCGGAGCCGGGCGGCCCCTTTCCCGGCCTTTCTCCCCTCCTCCTCCTCCTTTCTTTCCTTCTCTTTCCTTCCTTCCTTCCTTCTCGGTCTCCGGGAGGGCCGCCGCTCGAGGAGGAGGAGGACCAGGAGGAGCCGCCGCCGCCGTCTTTGCTTCCCCCCCCCATGAGCCGGGCCGGACCCGTGAGTCCAATCCCACCCACCCCCCACGGGGAAGGGGGAAGAAGGGGGGCCGCCGCCGCCGCCGCCGCCGCCGCGCTTTCTCCCTCCCTCCCTTTGTCCCCCCCCCCCCCAATCTGGCGCCGCACAAAAGGGCGCTTTGTTCTCGGGCGCCGCCGCCGCCGCCGGACCGCCACTGCCCCCAGAAGAGGGGGGGGGACCCCCCCAATACACACACACTTGGCCCCCTTCCGCACTGCGGCGGGCGGGAAGGAGGGAGGTGGGGGTGGGACATCTCCCGGGGGAGGGGGGCACGCGGAGGAAACCCCCCCCAACTAAATAAGAAGGGCTCTCAGGCCCAGATCGGCCCACGGGGGGGTTCTCTCCTCTCCATCCTCCCCTCCCGAGGAAGAAGCCCCCCCCCTTAGTTAAGTTAGGCCGGGCGGGCGGGCAGGGGGGGGGAAGAAGGCGGCAGAGGCCTCTTTCCTGGCTGCCCCACACGCGCCCCAGGAGGAGGAGGAGGAGGAAGAGTAATTCACGATAATAATAATTATACTTTATGTATGTGTGTGTGTGAGGGCCAGTTTTTTTGGGGATGGGTGATTCAGCCACTGAGCTATCCAGCAGTATTCTTATTAAAAAGGAACTGCATTTTTTCACAGTTATTATCCTCAAAAACTAAATTTTTCAAAAAAAAAAAAAAAGAAAGAAAGAAAGAAAGAAAGAAAGAAAGAAAGAACCATTGGGTAAAAAGCACTGGCGGAAATGCAAGGTAGAAGTGGGTTAAGTGTGACCAGGAAGTAACTCTTTCCACCTGCCTGTGTCAGCCCCTCCTCGACCCCCACCTCCAATGTGTCCCTGCCATTGAGGGGGGGGGGGGCGGCAGAGCGATGCTGGGCACCTGGTCCTCTTTAGGGGCTGCCCACCCACCTCCACGGGGCCTCCTGGGCCTTGGCAAGTGGGGCTCCGGTGCTTCTTGGGGGCGCTTTTTTGACACGTGGCCACCCTCCATTTCTGAACTGCCCCCCCACCAATTATAGGGACCCAAGGTGGCTAGTCCTCTCTAAGGCATATGTTTGTGTGGTGGGTGGGCCAGATTATTGGGAATGGCCCCTAACCCCCAAGTGCCCCCCCCCTTCAAGCTCCGGATCAGGCCCTGGGCAGGCATGCGAGGGGGGGGGGTTGCTCTGCAGTCCCTCTAATAATGCGTGACGGATGCCCTCCTTGGCCTGGGAGCCCCTTGAAGGCCTGAGGCTTGTAGGGATCTCTTAATCCAGAGCAAAGATGGGACCTGGTCTGAGGTGGTGTGGTTCCTTGCAAAATCAAACACCACCCACCTCAATCCCAGGGAGGGGGGGAGCAGGCATTGCCAGCTCTTCCCCCCCCACACACACACCCTTTGCCAGTGGGCCTCTCTTCTGCATTACCTCCTCTGTGCCCCCTCCTGTGGTGCTTCTAGGAGCAGCTGCAGCATTTGTGTCGAATTAGAGAAGGAGCAAATGGGGGGTGGGGAACTCCCTCTCCCACCCCCTTGCGGCTTAATCCCAAGGAACTAGAGAAGCCCGAAGCCCTCTTCCCTCTGATGTTATTATTAGCGCTCGCCTCCTGTCCACCCTGGCTTAAGAGCTGCCCCAGGAAAAGTGCTATTTGGGATGTGGAATGCCATTTAATTCTCATAAGGGCAGAGGTTTGCCCCCCCCCAGTTAAAAGATGCTTAAATACCTCTTTCCTTTCCTTTCCCCCTCTCCTTTTCACCCTCATGCTGGCCAAAAAGCATTTATTTCATTCTCTAAAAATTGGGAGGCCCTTCTCCTGCTACGCCCTAAAAAAATACGTGGCTCTACCAGTAGAGAGATTGGTGATACTATCATGTGAAAGAGTGTGGGGAAAAGATACGATCATGCCAGGGATCAAACAGGCTGTGCCAGATATATTGCGAGGAGGGGGTGCGCTCGTTCCCTTGATCTGTTTCTTTAGGGATAATGAAACTCCTTCTCTGGCCTCTCTAATCCCAGGCGTCTCTTTCACCTTGGTCTCTCCCTCCCTTGAAGGGAATGGCTTGCCTCTTCAAACCGGGTTTTGGATTCTAGGCATTTTTCACTCATGAACTGATCCTTGAGGGCAGTAGACGTTGTGAACCCATGAGCCCCCTCGGATCATCATCACAACCCTTCACGTAAAACCATGAGTGTTGAACTGGCTCTGCCTAAGGGTCCTTCATCTTGTTCGGAAGGACGGCCAAAGTTATGTAGCGAAGCTTAGCGGTGAGAATGGTGAAGGCAGACAGCTTGTGGGGGCAGAAATCACTTGTCCTCAGCCTGGGTTCATTGTGCAAAAAGTTTGCTGATATCCCATCTTATAAGCTACAAAAAAGAGGGTTAGCTTACCAAAGCAGTGGGCTTAACTCAAAACATACTGGTGAGTTAAGCTCATAGCAGTTGCCATTTGCATTATGTTTGCTTAATTTTCTTTTTACCCCACCTTTCTCCTTGGAAAGTGTCATCTGTTTTTGGGTGTTTTTTTGGGGGGGGGGGGGTTTGTGGTCTGTTCTGGTGGCAGCTGGGGAAGGGTTGGGGGTTAACCAGGAAGATCTGTGAAGCCTTTTTCCTAGATGTTTGTTCATGTGAAATTAGTAAGTTTGTGCACAGCAGTTCTGGCGAACAGTTTACGTTTCTTTGGAAAACAGAGGCTTTAATATTGACAGAACGCCTGCGCTCTCATGGTGATAAAATGCAGGGGCATTGTGTCTTTCATTCTGATATAAGATGTAGAAATTAAACAATGTCTTGGCCTTCAGAATATGTGGTGACGAGGTGGGAGGTTTGAGGAAAAAGCTTGCCATCCGTTCCAAGGGTTGTGATGACTCACTGCCTACGTGGCTGATTTTTTTTTAAAAAAAATCCTCATAAACACTTCTTGCAGTTACACAGATGGGTCTTGAGTTTCTTCCGTCAGCTTTCTTTTAACTGTTCCAGAGACCTATTCTGGAAGTTATTGTTACCTAATTGCCTAATGGTTTTTGCAGCTGTCCTTATAAGACACTGCTCTTAACTGGCAGTTCTTACCTTGGAATCGGCCAGCACGATGTAACCCATGATAGGAAACAGCGTGCGTATAATTCCTGTAAGACGTAACTGATGAAGTAATCTCTTTTAAAAGAACTCTCTATGACTTAGAAGACTTCCTGCATGCATTGCCACACACTGGGAAATACATTCCGAGCCCTAATAAACTTGCATTTTCTGTGAAACTGGTGGTTTTCTAGTAAAATAGGAACATTGCTGTGGGCCTGGCAGTTAGAATTCTGCATTGCTTATCTGTGACAGCTATAAAGAGGTGAAGTTAAAAACGAAAGGCTGTTTATAAAATTAAGCAGAGTCCCTTGTCAATAACCAGGAACGGAGAAAACAAACTGTTCATTTCTGATGGGGTGCATCAACAAGTCTTTGTTATCTCATTCGTGTGTGTGTGTGTGTATGTGTGTGTGTGTGTGTGTGTGTGTGTGTGTGTGTGTGTGTGTTTAATTGTTCTGCTTTTTTCCCAAGTAAAAAAGACCGAAGGAGGCTAGGGAGGAACAGGGGGCGGTGCTTTCAGGGGCTGAAGAGTCTTGGTGCCCTTCTAGCCCAGGGTTCCTGTCAAAACTGCCTGATGGCCACCAGGGGTTTCTGTTTTCATGGCTTAGGCTGCGTTCTCCCCCCCCCCCCCCGGTGCCTTGCCAGTATTCCCTGGTGGAGATCCATGATCGGGTGTGTTCAAGGTGTTCTTGGTTAACAATGCTAAAATTCAGAAATAGGCATTTTTGTTCGAGTGGCTTTTATGTTATGTTATAATTTCCCAAAGCCAAGCATTTAACCACCACCCCTCCCTCCCCCCCTTCAGCAACGTGTTCCAAGGGGCCTGCCTGAGTAAAAGTGCCTGAAGCTTATACTTGGCTGCTTGTGGGATGGGCTAACCCTAACCCTAACCCAAGAGGCATGGGTGGGTGGGTGGAGGGAGATGCCATAAGGGCCTCTCCATGGGAAGTGACTTCATCCCCTGAAGTCATAATCTATTAAGCCTCTCCTTGGGGAAGGCCTCTGAAGAACCACACAGTGTCTGGAGCTGGTAGGTGTTGGTGATCCTTAAAGGGTGAATTTATGTGTGACGAGAAACAGGATGTGAGTTTTTAAATTTCAACTGGAATCCCATAACCTGTGACCGAATCCTCTCTGATATTCGTGTAGAATTTAGCAAAGAAGTAATAAGTCAGCGTTCTTGCCATGCACAACCATATTTCTAGGCAGTCTCTTTTCGTTGACAAAAATACAGCTGTCTTTCAAACTGGACGGTGGTTTATCTCAGCTACTCTCTTTTATTCCCTTTACCCTCACCCATAATATAACAACTTCAAAGTAAAGACGGTGAAGCACTGTTGTCCCCATGCTGGGATGAAAACACACAGAGAGATTTAATATTGATGAGCAAATTGTTTGAATCTGTGTTCCTTATACAGCTCAGGTAGTTTTGTGGTTCTATGTCTGCAGTCAGTATAGTCAAGACTACAAAAGGTGTCTCCTGTGGGCAGTAAATTTCTCTTAAGGTGCTGAGCTCAGCCACTGCATTCAAATAGCTGAAGCAAACGGTTCTTTAAAAAATAAAATCCCACAGCAAACTACCAAGTTGGAAGAGAGCAAAGAAGAACAGACCACAGTATAAAGCCTCAACTGCTGCTAACGTTTCTCCAGACAGCTGCGTTTCCAATTTCACTTGCCTCATCCCGATGGAAACTTGAGAGTCTTTCTTTCAAGATCTGGAGCTTTCTTAAGTAATAGCTTCTGGCTTTGCATGTGGTGGCAAGCACAGCACCACTAGCCAGAATTAACTTGTTCAAAAAGAAATCAACATCATGTTTCCTGCAGATCAAAAGAGTCACATTGCTTTCCTCTGCGCATGGTTTTGGATGGCGCTGATTCCACACCCCATAAAGGCAGCACCTTGGCTTTTTAGCGCGTGGTAAGATTTTGGAATGCTGACATGAGGTTTCTCCCTTTCTTTTTCTCCAGGTTTTTGCCAGATAAGATGGATGGCAGCTTTGATTGTGATTGTGGCGAGCTGGAGCCACCTGATCATTAACTAACGGCATTTTTTGTAAACCAAGAGTTGCCTCTCCCCTTGACAAAGTAGAACCTAAGCAAAAAGAGGAAGAAGAACAAAGAGGAAAAGTGTGCTTACCAACATCACAGAATGAAGCTGCTCAGGGCCTGTCCAACACTGAATGTATCTGCACTGTGAGGAGGATGTCCACAGAAGCCTATTGTGTGCATATTTATTCACATTTTTGTTATAGATGCGAACCAGTTTAGCACAGTAGAGAGGAGTGCATAATATCATGTCCCTTCATTCCGTTAGATTTGCTAGTATTTCCTTTCAATGTCCGCGGATATGCTGCACCTTACTTGAACTATGAATGCTGCCACCCGGCTGTCTTCGCTCAGTTTGATTTGTAGCGTGTGCAAGCTTCCTTCGTGCCTCAAGGGTTCCATCAGGCCTGACAGGCTGAGGATGCAATGAAAGTGTCAAGAACCCATCTTGCAGTCAGCCTGGCATTGGTCTCCTCCTTTTCTGCAAGATCCTTTGCCTACCAGTCGAAGCATCTCTACCTTTCTCTGCGAGCTTAAGTCGTTCTCGGAGGGAGATAAACAGAAGGCGTCAAAGTTCACAATGGCAGAGAAGTTTGAAAGCCTCATGAACATTCATGGTTTCGATGTCGGCTCTCGTTACGTGGACCTCAAACCCCTGGGCTGCGGCGGCAACGGCCTGGTTTTTTCTGCCGTCGACAACGACTGCGACAAAAGGGTCGCGGTGAAGAAAATTGTCCTGACCGATCCTCAGAGTGTGAAGCACGCTCTGCGCGAGATCAAAATCATTCGGAGGCTCGACCACGACAACATCGTCAAAGTTTTTGACATCCTGGGTCCCAACGGGAGCCAGCTGACCGACGACGTGACCTCTCTGGCGGAACTGAACTCTGTTTACATTGTCCAGGAGTACATGGAGACGGACCTGGCCAACCTGGTGGAGCAGGGCCCCCTGCCGGAAGAGCACGCCAGGCTCTTCATGTACCAGCTGCTCCGCGGGCTCAAGTACATCCACTCGGCGAATGTCCTGCACAGGGATCTCAAGCCAGCGAATCTCTTCATCAACACTGAAGACTTGGTGCTGAAAATCGGCGACTTTGGCCTTGCCCGGATCATGGACCCTCATTACTCCCATAAGGTAGGTGCAGAGGGGGCAGGGCGGCTCTCGCCGTTCCCTTTGCCTGAGGTTGGTGACACTGGGAAGCCCTCGGACCATCTTTCCTTGAACCATTCTCAACCCACATCAGGGGTCCCACGGTTTCCCTTGGCTGCATCTCGGCACCGCTGCTGAGACCCTGACTGGCATTGTACGGCGGCCCTCTTATCACCTAAGCTGGTGGTAGTCTCAGCCTCCAGCTGAACGAGGAGACACTGCCAGCTCCCTTTGTCTACAAGACAGACCCGTGTTCTTAAAGGGTCCACTGGTCTTGTTTGTCTGCTTTTAATACGCTCGCCGGAAGGGCTGGCTTTTCAGCAGAAAATTCCAAGTCAAACCTAGTGGCCTAGTGGAAGACTTGCTGGTTTGACCTTGGGACTCTGAGTGAAAGCTGTGGAAGATTTTCTTGGAGGCTCCACCCAACTCCGTCTGCCTTGACCCTTATCTCCCGACCTAGCTAACCTGCCACACAGTTGGGACAATAAACCAGGTGTCTCCCCTCCCCCCCAAATTTTTGGTGAGAAAGTGCTGTGCAGATGTGTAAAACCAAATGCAAATGACATTTCTCTCTTTGTAGGGCCATCTTTCTGAAGGTTTGGTAACAAAATGGTACAGGTCACCTCGCCTCTTGCTCTCCCCCAACAACTATACTAAAGCCATTGATATGTGGGCAGCCGGCTGCATCTTTGCTGAAATGCTGACAGGGAAGACTCTCTTTGCAGGTGGGTAACAGCCACTCATTATAAGCATAAACCCACTTTGCAGGCTTTCTGGTGCCTGTGAAAGCTTGGGTTACCTTTCCAGGTTGCTTAAGATGGAACAGAATGAACACGCATTGGTTATCCACTTGCAGGTACTGTATTTGTTCCAAGAGGCGCGAGGCATTGTTTTGAATCTCATAACCATTCTTGTTAGAACATATTGATGCTCATGTGCCTTTGATATCTGAGAGTATGGATATCCATGCAAGAGGTTGTAGAAGGTAGGGTTCATTAAAGCATTGTGTTGTGGTGGTGGGTGGGTGGGTGGGTTAAACAGCTGTTCTGCAGCCACAACTGTGCTCACAACCTGGGGTTCAATTCCAGGGAGCAGGCTCAAGGTTCACTCAGCCTTCCACCCTTCTGAGGATAAAAGGAGTGCAGTGTGAAGCCTGCATAATTACTTGTAACCCACCCACCCCCAGAGAGTCCTTTAAGTGCTACAGGGCAGTATATAAGTAGCACACTCGGCTTTTAGTCTGTAGCTCTTGATCCTATGCCGACTGAGGTAGGATTCACCAGTGAGGACGAGCAGTAGGGGTAGGGAAAGTTCCTTCCTTCCGAAGCAAGCTCTTGTTCCTTTTTTCCTTTGGGCTTCTCAGAAATATAAGCACCTGCCATTTAAAAATGTGTGTAGAGGGGCCCAACCCTTAAGGCAAAGGTTAGTCTTTCTTAATTACACTCCCTTCTGATCTTAGCGTTTCTAACTAATAAATGACAGGAGCAACTAAATTTGCAATTTCCCTTAGCTCCTTGCCCTCTGAAGATGCCAGCCACCGAGTCTGGCGAAACATTAGGAAGGAAACCCATCCAAACAGCCCCAAAAACTCACAACGATCAGATCCTGGCTGTGAAAGCCTTCAAGAATACATTGCACTGCGTTGTTCGCTTTGCACAGCCCTGCCGGTGCCTTCTGTCAGTGGATGCAGCCAAAGGTCACAGGGCTGTAGTTAAGGACTTGGGCAAGTCCATTCCAGTCTGCCTCCCAACAAAAGTCTTCATTCTTTATGCAGGCTGAACATTGCTGCCGCCTCTCCCATGAGCCAGCTGCTCAGTTTATTGACTGCGGAAGGATGGGAGGCTGAGTCAACCTGGAATCCACTATCTGAACCTGTCAGAATCGAACGCAGGTTGTGAGAAGAGTCTTGGCTGCAGTACTGCACCATGAAAACCCTAACTCCCTCCCTCTCTTTTAAGTGTTTGTCTGCAAACTTTTAGGTTCCCCACTTCTGTTGGGGACTTCTCCTGGTGTGCAGAGGGTATAGTTTGAGCTATGTATGGGACTTCTCCTTGTGAGCATATAGGGTCATGGTAGCATTACAAAGAACTTGTTGGCCATGCTTAGGAAATGGCAGGTGCCTGGAACACCACTGACGTCGACTCTCCAACCTTTTCAACCTTTTAGGCGCGCATGAACTTGAACAGATGCAGCTGATTTTGGAATCCATTCCTGTTGTGCACGAGGAAGACCGCCAGGAACTTCTGAGCGTCATTCCAGTTTACATTAAAAACGATATGACTGAGCCACACAAACCTTTAACTCAGCTCCTCCCGGGTATCAGCCCTGAAGGTAACGTCTCCCAGTAGCTTCTTTGATCGAAAGCAAAATGTGAGAGCTGCAGTTGCAAGGCAGACCCTTTTTTAAAAAATACAGAGATTGACATTCATTGGCAGCCGAGAGCTGATCAAAGTGCATGAAGGGTGTGGTCAGTTTTCCTTCCACTTGTCTCTAGCAGATGGCTTCTTTCGGACATCAGCCTAAAAAGGCTGGGGCTGATCCTTTTTTAATTATTTTGCTTTGCAACCGGACATATTGCGTAGTGTTGCCCATCAAAGAAGTGCAGCAATGCAAGGGTGTTCTACATGGTGGTGACCAGGGGGAGGGGCAGAAATGAATACCCCTTGGACTGCTTTGCACCGCTGTCCTACTCACTCTTTTCTCACTCCTAAGTGCATCAGGCTGTGAGTGACCCCGAATGTAGAAAGCGGCGTGCTCGCCTTCTGTGCTCGGCTTCGCCGGGTGCTGGTTTTCAGAGACCCTGTGTCTGCTTTGGGTTCCCCCACCCCCACCCTCTTTTTTTTTGTTTGTTTGTTGTTTAGCACTGGACTTCCTGGAACAAATCCTGACCTTCAGTCCCATGGATCGCTTGACGGCCGCGGAAGCGTTGTCCCACCCCTATATGAGCATTTACTCCTTTCCAACGGACGAGCCCATCTCGAGCCACCCCTTCCACATTGAGGACGAGGTGGACGATATTCTTCTCATGGAGGAAAGTCACAGCCACCCCTACAACTGGGAAAGGTGAGCGGCGGTGGCAGCCCTTCTTCCGTGGTGCCTGGGGTGCCCTTTGTGCAGAGAGGCAGCAGGAGGCACCTCGCGCGAAACAGGGGGAAAGGCCCCCTAAGGTGGCAGAAGCACCTGGAGGTGGCACCAAAAGAGAGAGGAGGCACGTGGCTCTGAATGGGGCATCATGGCTCTCCTCATTTTTAATAAGTCAGAATCTCTCAGAATCCCTCCCTCTGCCCCCAGCTCGATCTATTTATTTATTTATTTATTTAAAATATTCTTACGCCACTTTCTTAAAAGGACCCAAGGTTCCAATTAATCTGTGTACCGTACTTTTATTTTATTTTATTTTATTTTATTTTATTTTATTAATATATCATGGTCACTTCTCCAGCACAAGTTGCTCCGTCCGCCAAACCACTCCCATTTTCCTTATCTCCTGCTAAATCATCATTGGCATCCTTCAGTCTCAAAAGACTATGGTATCATGCCTGGAGTAGAGAGATCCTAAAAACAACACCTAGTGTGCCTAAATAGACCAATTCGGGAATGGCAGTCTCTACCGCACTGGGGGCAGATGTATTCTGTTTCTTGCCTCATCCTCGAGTTTCCTCCTGCTAAAACAGCTTTAGAAAAAGGCAGAGTATGACCCCATGCGGCTCGTGTTGCCGTGGGGCTGCCTGGCTCTCCTTGCCAGGACCAGAGGTGGTCTGGAGAAATGGAAATATTGGCTGAGGGCCATCTGTGTTAAGGCCCACGTTAGTTCCGTGTACAGAGCCGATGTGGTACAAAGGACGCCTAACTTTAAACGTTCAATTTATTTGGTAAGGAACGAGAGGCTAGTGGTAAATCCCTAGAACATTTCATATACTTTGAAAACCCTTAACTCAGAAGTGCCAAGACAGCACATAAAACAACACTCAAATATACAGTATTGTGTTTGCTGTTAGAAGGGCAGGAATATCCCAATGAGGAAATAAAAACAAAAAGAAGGAAATGAAGCAACGAATGTAGCAAAATTAAAAAAAAATAGTCACCAAACCTGTCAAAAAATTCATCATTCTAAAAGTCCACACAAAGTTCCTTTCGGAAGACAGGGGTATAGAAACATATAAATAAATAATAAATAAATGGTAGAAGTCATGACAGCAGCAGGTTCAAGTGAAATCTTTGGGTGTGCAGATGGAGAAGTTATTTCTGTGGGTTAAAACTAAATTCAGGAGTGTTCAGAAGCTGACACATGCCAGACTGTTTTGTCTTAATGTTCCTGATGAGAGATAAAATTTCCTTTCTTCCTTTGTTCTGCCTCAATGAAATCCGATGCTAAAGTGTCACGCGAGCTCAAAGACCTGATCCCTGGGTTGTATTCCTGGAAACTCTTGAGTGTCCAAAGATCTCTAAGGAAGAGGAGAAGCTGCCCATTCCACGGGGGGGGGGGGGAGACTTGAGCCTTCAAAGGGTGCTTGGGATTCTTGTCGTGCTTGCCCCTCTTGCCAGTTCATGCTGGGGAACGATTGGGTGCCTGTCCTTTCGCTAACCAGGGGGCATTGATCCTTGCAGGTATCACGACAGTCAGTTCTCCGACCACGAGTGGCCTGCCCACAACCACTTCGAATCAGACGCGGTCCAGCGTGACCCAAGGGCTCTTTCTGACGGGACCGACGAGGAAGAGGTGCAGGTGGACCCCCGCAAGTACCTGGATGGTGATCGTGAAAAATACCTGGAGGACCCCTCTTTGGATGCCCACTTTTCCACTGAGCCTTGCTGGCCCTATCCAGATCACCACGAGAACAAGTACTGTGACCTGGAGTGCAGCCACACCTGTAACTACAAGCGGAGGTCCTCTTCGTACCTCGATAACTTAGTCTGGAGAGAGAGTGAGGTGAACCATTACTATGAGCCCAAGCTGATCATTGACCTTTCCAACTGGAAGGAGCAGAGCAAGGAGAAGTCAGATAAGAAAGGGAAGTCCAAGTGCGAGCGGAACGGGCTGGTGAAAGCCCAGATCGCGCTCAAGGAGGCCACACAACAGTTGGCAGAGAAGGAGAAGAACCAGGGCTTTGACTTTGACTCCTTTATCGCAGGCACCATCCAGCTGAGCTTGCAGCCCGAGTCCCCCGATGTGGATAAGTTAAACGACCTGAATAGCTCCGTCTCCCACCTGGAGATGAAAGGGATGGCCAAGTCAGTCAGCCGGGAGAAGCAGGAGAAAGGGATGGCCAACCTGGCCCAGCTGGAAGCTCTCTTCCAAAGCTCCTGGGAGGGGCAGCTGGTCAGTGGCAGCGGGGGCGGGGAGGAGTCCTTCCTCATCGGCCAGCTTAGTTGCGAGGTGAGGAAGGACGAGCAGGTGGAGAAGGAGAACCCCTACCCCAGCTACCTGGACAGGCTTTTTAGCAAGAAGGAGGAGGTCGAGATCGGAGACGCCGAGCCAGGGGAGGATGGGAAAGCAGGGGAGAAAGACAGGGAGGGCAGCCTCTTAAGTCACAGCGGAGAGTTCCTCTTCAGCAAGCACCTGGAAGCCATAGGGATCCCCCCGTTCCACAGCCCCGTGGGCTCCCCTCTTAAGTCAATCCAAGCCACACTCACCCCTTCGGCCATGAAGGCCTCGCCGCAGATTCCCCATAAAACCTACAGCAGCATTCTGAAACACCTAAACTAAACAGCAGCATTTCCTCTCTCTCTCTTTTTTTTGTACTTCATGACCTGTGTGTCGTTTTTTATTGTAATTTTTTTTTTACTTGAAATCAAATGATGTAACTTCGGTATGGATTCCCTTAGTTTCCTGTTTACCATTGTTTTTACAATCCAGACTTTAACTTTTCTTTACCTAGCGGTTCTTTTTCCTTTTCTTGTTTCCTTTCTTTTTTTAAAACTGGCATGTCATTTGCACACAGAGGTTTAAATAAAAGAAGAGAGTAAAAGTGATGCAGATTGCAGGAGAAAGCAAGACGAATATGCACTAAACCAACTAGAAACACTCTCAGTTTTAAACTGTTCATGCTTTGCGGAGATAGAATCAGAATCTTGCCTTGAAAATCCACACAGTGAGATTATACATAATTGCATGAAAATATCTATTTTTTTCCCCCTGAAACGTTTTTTCATTCATATGTATTTTAAAAAATTTTCATACTGTACACATTTCTTCGGCACATGATACCAGCAGCAACTGTAAATGAATGCAGAATTTGGTACGCATGTGTTATCTACCTCAAGGTAACAGCAGTATGTGGCAAAACATGAACCACCTGTAGTGCTTTTTGTAACGCACTTCCATATAGCCAGCATTATTGTAGTAGGTGGTATGACAGAGAAAACTCGTTCAATATTTATAAATATTCTGGTATGCATTCTTTATAGTGGGAATGTTAATATGCAGCGTTTTTATTTATTTTAGCAAATTATATTTTCTGTAATGATAGAAAGTCAATTTTTTGGACTTGCTTTACAGATACGGTTCTTGTTAGCGCTATGGTTTATTGCCTACAAAGCTGAAACAGACGAGGCACGACATCCCCTTACTCTGAGGTGATCCATGCAAGTTTTTTTAAAAAGAGTTTTCATTTCGGGCCATGCACTCACTGTGTATAGGAATTTGCAGTTTGGAGGCGCTTGATCTCTTGACAAAGAAATTAGGAATTGATTTATTATGAAATGCTCCTAGAAGTCTTAATTGTGTTAATTTTTTAAAAACAATTTTTTGTAATGTTAGCTGTGTGCATGGAAACAATTAAGGTACAACATTTACTGTAGGTTAAAAGTTCTATATTGTCAGGCTTTCTGTTTTTACTGTATGTTTTTACCGAATGATGCCCTTGTCTCATTCCCAGAGCAGAGCATGAGTGTAATTAGGCTAAATGTAGCATGGAGCTCATCAGCCTTCTGGAAGTTTGTTTCTCTCCCCTCCCCCCCGGTTCCATTTTTGTTTGTTTGTTTGTTTTTGTTTTCATTTGTTTGGGAAACTCTGTACCATTGGCTCCCCTGTTTTAAAGAAAGAAACCAATAAAACACGGCCAGAGAAACGGATTCTGTTCTGTCTCCGCATGGGAATGCCCCTGACCTCCTTGGAAGGGGATTCTGGTGGTGGCAACAAGTCAGGACCTCAACATGTCGTTGTGTGGGTGTCGTTGTGTGGGTGAGGCACCAGGAACGTTTTCGGAATGGGCTAAAGAAAGAGAAAAATCTGGCCTTGCAAACAGTGCACCTTCAGCGCACATCTGCCCCTGCGGGTGCTTTTAGGCCTCCCCCCGCCCCGGCCGACTGGCCATATTGGGAGGGGCCTGAGGAAGCTGGAGGGGAGGACAGAGCTGATGGAGTCCTGCTAATCTTCAGCACAATTGTCCTGCACATTTGAAGTTGGGGTGATCCTGCAGTGTGCTGGGTGACCCGGGTCGGTCTCGGCGTGGCAGAGCGGGGGCTGGAAGAGGCTTGCTTTGCAGACGAGCCTAGTTCCTCTGTAAGTGTTCTGCCCAACTCAGCCCATGGTGGGCATTCCATCTCACATTCACACAGTGCTGCTGAAGTGGTGTGACTCTCAAAGCATTCGTGTGGGAGTGAAGAGGGGGCCTAGCCAGCTTTGACACCTGTGATAGCATTGACTCATTGAAGCCGAGTGCTCTTTAAAGTGTTTACAGTTTCCTAAGATACTCAGATCTGGATTTGAAGCAGGAAACGGTACCAATTTTTCCTCTGCTCCAGTATTGTCCTTTCCGGTTTGTTTCAGCTAGTTTCCAAGTCCATGGCCCAATTCTGCGAGGAGGCATGTGCTGTCGAGGGGGGGGGGGGCTTTTCTACACACAAACACACAAGTGTGTCAGGTTTCCATGCTCTTGGGCATGAGTTGTAATTGGAAACCAGTGCGACCTGTTTCCCAGGGCAGCTTGGCATCTGACCAAAAGATTAGTTTTAATTGAGTATGAAAAGAATGCACAGTAATACTCCTTAAAATGAGTTTGGGAAAAGTAAGCCTTTCTACCACATTGCAGCCCCCACCCCACCCCACCCCACCCCACCCCCGATGGACAAATTATTTTAAGCAGTCCTTTTTTCACATGGCTACGTCAACTTGGGCCCTTGGAATGGGGCCTAGATCGCTGCAACCCGCAGAAGTCCTCTGGGAGGCCAAACCCTGTCCCAGGTTTTGAAAACCACCACTCTTAAGTTCCAGGCTGTCTGGTTCGTTTCTGCCCTCGGGGACTTCGCCAGCACTGAGAGTCCCGCCTGGCTGCCTCAACGTTCTTCCGGTGCACCTCCTTTCATTTCAGAGACTGTACGCCCTGACGGAACCCCCCCCCCCCAAAGGGAAATGTCAAGCAGGGTCGTCTAGACAGAGCCTGCAAATAGGGATTACGGAACAGCGTATCTGGCAAGCAGCAGGGGGAAAGAGATTCTCTTTTCTCTTTTTGGAACTCCGGAGACAAAGTAACTTAGCTGGGGACACAAACATTCTGGGACATAAAGGGTGGGGTGAAGAAGCAAGGATTCAGTGTTGCAGATTTCAGGGACTGAGCAGCAGCTTTCCTTGTGGGGGAATTGCCCTTGATCTAAAGGCTGCAGCTTTGTGGCCGTGGGCTGGCTGGCGTTTCTCAGGCAGCTTTCGTCAAGGCTGCACATTTCAGCCATGGCATCGGCTGTGCCTGGCTTGGTTTACAAAGCCCTAAATTGTCCTGGCTTTCTAAATCCATACCAGCTTGAGAGCAGAGCCTGTGACATCATGGATCGCCTTTGCCGGGCCCACACAGCACCCCTTTGGTTTGCCTGGCTCCTGCCCTCGTGCTCCCTCCCCCTGGGTTCCTTCACGCAGTCACGCGTAGGAGCAGGAAGCACCCCGCCCAGGCAATGACTCTCGCCATCACAGCTCCCCTTGAGTCACGCAAAGGTGTCACTGGGCTGTCCAGGTGCTTTGGACAGCAAGGAAAGAAGAGCAACGCAAGCAGTTATGGGGAAAGTTATGGGGGAAAATGGCACCAGGGTGTTCCCTGAAGTGAGGATATAAAGCAAAGCAAAGTGTTCTGCTTATATACCGCCCCATACCACTTTAAGTAGTCTCGGGTCGGTTTACAGCTTTTAATTACAGTAATTCAGGCTACACATTGACCGCCCCCCCCCCCAGCAATCTGGGTACTCATTTTACCGACCTCGGAAGGATGGAAGGCTGAGTCAACTTTGAGCCGGCTACCTGGGAATGAACCCCAGGCCGTTAGCACAGTTTTACCTGCAGTACAGGCATTTAACCACTGTGCCACGAGGCTCATTCCTGTGGGTTCATTCCTCGTTTCCTGGTAAGCCGGAGGTTCTTGCTGCGAACGGTGTGACTAAGGCTGACCCAAAGAGCACACGGCCCCTAAGGGATCGAAGTGGAGGTCAGCACACGGCCATCGTGTCTCTACAGTTTGCTCTACCAACTGGAGGCATTCGCTTTCCGTTATCTCTCTCACACACAAAAGGTCTGGTCAGAGAAGAAGGTGGGTTAGAAAAGCAGCATTGTTACACAGATCTAGAGTGCCTACACGGCCAACTCCTTCAAGGTGTTCAGGGAACAAGTGGAAGGGAAGTGCCGGAGGTAAATAGCACAGGGTTGTAAGTAAGGCCTTTGTTTAGAAATACGTGCACCCAAAATGTCAGTGTGATTCGAAGCCAGCAGCATTTTAAAAAAGAAAAGCCACGCAGACACACTTTTCACCCCTTCTGGTGTGAAATGTCTGGGAGGACTGCTGCGTGCTTCACAGTACAAACGAAAATGCTTCAACTGTGTTTCCCTTCACGCTCCACTAATTATAGTTTTGGTGTGACCAAAATCATATGAAAAGGCTAACAGATTTTCTTATGACTCACGTGTCTATTTAGATGAAGATTAATTTAGGGTGTGCTGCAAGCTGGCACGGGAATATTGCTGAGAAAGGATCCGGGAGGCAGATGGGCTTGTTTGCTCTGGTTGCCCTGCCAGCCTCTCACTCCCACGGAAGAATAAAAGAAGTCGCCGGGTGGGGTTTCCTTTCTCTCTTTTTTTCCCAGTGGCACCTGGTGGGCAGGTTGTTTTTGCCCCACAAATGTAAAACTATGCATGCAGCAGAACATAAATGTCAAAGGGGCAAGTGAGGGCACACCGCCGCCACCACTGCCACCGCCGCCACCCACAGCGTGCATTGGCCATATGCCGCCTCTGATGCCCTTCCATCCTCCGTGATGACTGCCAACCTGGGAAGGGAGGATCCAATCGATGGCACAAGGACACCTGTCGTTCCACCCATGTGTGAGTATGTGCTCCTAAACGTAGGGACCCCTTTGCACACCAGGGGCTGCATGCCAGGGGACAGGGCAGATCTCAGGGGGTCCCACCCCTTCTCCGTGGAAGGCACTTCTCATACTTGGCCCCCTTCAAGCTTTGCACAGTGTCTCTTGGGATTAATCCCTGCTCTTGGGCAGTGAGGACTGCGTGCCTCTAGGAGTTCCGGATTTCTGGACAGCTGAAAGCGGAGGACCAGGGTTTTTGAAGGCACGCAGAAACGGTCTGGCCCCTGGCTCAGCAGAACGGCCCTCTCTTAAGCTGCCCTTCAAACCTTACAAGCCTACTGCTCTGCTCGGTAATGCCTACTGAGGTGTGATGACACGCACAATCAAAGAGTGTGAGTTGGTGCATGCAGGTGTGGGCGACCTCTCTCCCGCTGAGTCACTAGGACTCTGCCCTCCCTGCCCAGGATTAAGAAGGCAAGCAAGGGCTGCTCCTTGCTCAGTGGCCGGGGTTTCAGCTGGCCTTGATCTGTGCTCCAACTGAACTTATGGAGCTGAGCCTATCAGCTGAACCGAGATTTCTATGGCCCCTGTTCCTTCGCTGGGGAACTGGGGATGAAGGGAGAGGGCCCCCGAGCACCCTAAAACTAACCCATAGACTCTGGTTGTTCTTGCTTTTGACCAAAACGGGCCTTGAGGGCGAGAGGCAGGGCCTTCTGTTGCCACCGGGACCTCCGGGACCCCCTGCCTCATGACCAGAAGCAGACTCCATTGATCATCCTCAGTTCCTGCACGTCTCACCACAGCTGCACCCCGGATTATCTTCAGCCAAAAGCGTTCCATTGTTCCAACTCCACACCTCTCAGGAACTGTCTGACAGCCCCAGGGCTTCTCTTATTGACTCTCTGGCCCTTCCATTGACTCACTGATTTCCCCAAGTTTGCCCAAACCCCTCGGACAATACCCAGCTTCCTCCTTTCCATTGTAACACCCCTGATGGCCCATTAAAGGACAGTCATGACTTCATCATACCTGTGCAGGCATCCGGTTCCAGGACAACAGGAACGCCCAGGACCTCCCCTGGACGAGCCCCCAGACTGTTCCTATTGGACATTCCTGAAGACCATCCCCCTTGCCCACCCTGGGGAGGCACGCACCTTGGGGAGGGAAAGGGAAAGGTATAAAATGGTTTCCATCTTTGTCTTCGGCGCGGAACATCTCTGCACTGTCCTGGTGGGGTGTTCGCCTGCTGTCTTTATTGGGCTCAATAAACTTCAGTATTTTTCTCTGGATCTCTCTCCTGTTGGACTCCTTATTGGGTATTTTGGGTTCCAGCAGAACTTAGTGGGGACTAGCCTTGCTAAAAACTTTACATATCCCTCTGGTCAACCAGCGGAGGGCAAACCAATGGCTTGCCTTGTTGGAATGTTGTTGGTAGGTGATCCTCTTGGTCCAGATCCATTCCTCCCTGCTCCCGTGCACTCCAACAGCACAAAAGGGTTTGAGCAAAACCCATCTTAGGTGGCTGACCATGCCGTCCGTTACCTCTGCAGGCATTCTGGGTACCAAACCTGCAGTCAATGCCAGTCACCTTCGTTGGAAGCCATGGGGTTTGGTCTCCGGATGGCTTAGCTCCAGGGACAGTGACCATGGTGGGTGAAGGGCTGCCTTCCAGGGGAGCTCGGGCTTGCCACTCCCCACTTTCCTCTACAGTTGAGGATGAAGGAAGAGCGTCCACGGCCACAACCAGAGGGACCCAAACCTGCCCTTCTTGCTTCTGGATGTTCCATTTCCCTGGAAGGAGCTGCTGAGCCTCACAGACCAGCCACTCTACCCTACAGCATCTCCATGTCCAGACAGCTCCCACCCCACCCCCCAGACTCAAGTCAGCCCTGGGCTAGGAAACTCACAGGGTGCCTGGGGGAGGGGGCAGCCAAGCCTTCTTGGCTTGAGCTCTTTTCCAGGAGTGGAGGAGAAGGAGGGCAGGTAGGAAGGCCAACGTGGCTGCGCTTGCCGAGTGACTGAATCCAGCCCATGCAGGAAGCTGGTGAACTTCTCTTCTGTCTCGTGTAATGTTTGCCAGACCCTCCTGGTGGCTTCTGTGTAGACACACACACACACACACACACACACACACACACACACACACACACA